>JAODKM010000043.1:12444162-12458454 GCA_026780845.1 Petrocephalus sullivani
CTCTGTTGTGACCTAAGTTTGCAAAGTAACCAAACGAATGTTAGGTTTTGTTTAGAGCCCACCCACTGAGTTTGATGTGAAATCTCTCTGTTGTGACCTAAGTTTGCAAAGTAACCAAACGAATGTTAGGTTTTGTTTAGAGCCCACCCACTGAGTTTGATGGGTGACTTTGACAGATAATTTTAATGGCGGCTGGTATAATTTAAATAGTAATTTGAATGACCATTTAAATAGCAATTTAAATGATTATTTAAGTAATCATTTAAATGACAATTTCTAATTTTAAATAATCGTTTAAATGACATTTGTTTACTGAATATTGTCACAGAACATCCTCCATAGGCAAGCAGGTGATCTTTGCCATGGAGCCATGTGTGTGGAGTTGGCATGTGTGAGTGTGCCCTGCGATGGATTAAGACCCTGTCCTGGGTTGTTAGACTTGAACGCACTTTAGGTCTCCACCAGCCTTGCACCCCTAGTATAGGCTCCGGATCCAATGTGACCCTGAATAGGGGTGTCCGTCACAATGCGTACTGGACCATACTTCTGCTCTCGTGTGCCTGTTTTAACATAATCTTCCATTGCTGAAGGCCAGTCCCTAAACTCAGAGGAAGTACAGAAGTTAGAGGATGGTAAAAATCCCCCGATGTTGTTCCTGCTCCACCGAAAATAACAATGATACATCGGTCGCATCGTCACAGAATGAGAGCAATCCCATGATTCATTGCACCTCAGGTTTGTTCCTGGATGGCAAGGTAGCAAAACCCCAAATGTGTGTGATCAGGAAATCTAACAGATGCAAGGTAAGAGAGTAACAGTACTTTGTAACCTCACACCCCTGCGTCACTTCATGGTGGAGCGGCAGTCATACTTATACAGCTGAAATGCATTAAAACTAATTCATAGCATTCTAGACGAGTTGACATGATTCCTAATTTGACATAGGCCTAATATTATACTTAACATCATTCCGCAATTTTATTGTGAAACTGTTTTTGTGATTAAATACAAGATAAAATCAGCAGACTTCAGGTAAATGGATAAAAAGACAAAAATAAAAAAAGGAAAAATCTCCATAGAAACAATAATTTAAAACAACAGCTATAGTACATATAATTCAAGATTCACCCCATATATTGTCATATGTACACATTGAAATAGGCCTGCTTATTTTGTGTCAGTAAGCATGTAAGCATATACTTAATCATTCCCTTCATGTGGTTTGTTCCTGTGGTAATCGGTGGTTTCATATATTTCCCACAATGGCCTGTTAATCATTAATTTTGTGCATCGGCTGAATGGATCCATCCCAGCAGTTAGCCAGTCGGAGGGCTTCTGCCCATGGTGATGTCATCATGTCACCAGGGTCGCAGGGCAGCATTGGGCTTGTTGGGAATCTTCAGACATGCTCTCCGCATTCATTTCTAATTAAGCATGCTGATGGGGGTTGGGCCATCTGTGCTACATCCAATTTAATTGCAAGAATAATCCTGTTTACCCATAGGCATGTTTCATGCTATATAGAAAAGTTTAAAAAAAAAAAAACAATTTACTTGTTTCTGTTTGTCTTTAAACTGCCCTTGTTCTTCCTAGACTCTGATGGACATGGCCTCCCATCCAGGGTGTGCCCCTGTGTTCTTTTCTGAATAGCCTCCAGGCTACCCCTTAACCCTCTATTGAGTAAGTGGTTTTGGAAGATGTATTGTGCTTTATAGTTTTGTATTCCTTTCCTGGCTGCCATTTATGGTGTGTTTATTTTTTTACCCTCTATATTTTTTGAACGCTTATGATATAATGCTAAGTTGATGGTCGTTATCTACTGCAGGGTGCATTAAGTATGCATCTGTGCAGTTCTGATTTTTTTCCAGTCTGCCAGAATCTGGCTTGAAAGCTTTCATAGCTCTCAGGATGTTACTAAAAGGCCCGCTAGTGACACAAGGCACGTAACTGCTGGAACCAAAATAATGTCAGAGATCTCCATTGCTCTGCTTTGTTGCTCTCTGGACACAGCCTTCTGAGTAACACGTGATAGACTTTGCAGCTTTAAATGCTATGGTAGTTTTATCAGTCTGTCTTTCCATCTTTAAGTTGCCTTGAGAGTTGAATTGAGGGAAGTATGTGCCGGAAATGAGCGGAGTATGTGAAATGGCAACTGTAGACAGTTGAGAAAAATGGATACATTTTGAGGAGTATCAAAGGGTAATTTGGCTTCATGGATGGAGGTTTGAATTCTGCCCCTGCTGTATTTGTGTGGTGTTTGCATGGTCTTCCTGGATTTCCTGTTATGTCTCACAGTCCAAGGACATACAGTTAGGCTAACTGATGTCTCTAGAATTGCTCATGTTCATATTTGTGTCCTGGCATCCTGTCTCTGCCCAGTGCCTCCTGGGATAGGCTCTGAGCTCTGAAAAACATGTATGGGAAAGGTGGATGCATGGATAGATAGTTGGTTGGATAGAAAGCTATTTGTTCTAACCATTTAATTTCTAGTTTAGCGTGCAATTAATTAGAATTGAGTGACCTCTTACTTCAATGAATGACATTTGTGCCAAGCCAAACACAATTAGCGATTGCCTTTTTTTTGTGGTTTAATAATGTTTCAATTCTTTTTTGCCTTTGAGTAAGACGAACCCTAATCAGAATCACGTCTTGTACTAATTGTTTGTATATTTCACAAATCACCAGTTAAAAGGGCTAATTACAGCACACCTGCAATGCTTTATTTACTATACTGCCTGGCCGAAGAAACTTTAATATTACTGTAAATATATGCGCACTTTAATATTTAATTTGACTTTTAGCGGGGTTAAGGTCAACACTCTGTGGTGGCCAATTTGTGTGCGAAAGTAATTCCTCATGCTCCCTGAACCACTCTTTCTCAATTCGAAAATGAACAAATGAATCTCATCCTGGAATGTGCCCATGCTGTTAGGAAAGAAAAAATCCATTGATGGAAGAACCTGGCCATTTAGTAGATCCAGGTACCCAGCTGACTTCACTTTATTGCTGCATAACATTGTTGAGCTGTAATAATGATCCAATCACTGGCTCTTAAGTACACCCTGATTCAAACTATTTTTTTGGCCAGGCAGTATATATTTTTAACATATAAGTAATCCATTATATAAAATTGCAGCTTAGAAAGTACACTTGGAAAGTACTAGTCTGGCATGCATGGTGACAAAAATTCTAAAAAGATATCAATAAATCCAATCTTAACAACCAGGCTTGACAGATTTTCATAGCTGTACTCCATAGCTTCCTGATGTCATTGAAATTCTTTGTAATCAATATTAACAACCTTTTGAAATCAGGTAAATTGCATCTTGATTGTTTCCATGATACATAAAAGTTCAATTCGCCCAACATTTTCTGGATTTCCTATTGCCGCTTAATGGCGAGCATTTTTGAAATACCCATGATAAACACGGAAACATCATCCTTTGTATTGGCAGCCGATCATTTACGCGGCTTTCGGCCCGAAATCGCTGCATTGATTCAACACATCATAGCTTTCTGATGCCGTCCTTATTGAGTCCCGTAATTACTGGGCCTGCTGCTCGCATCACATTTACGGTTATGGGGACAGTCGTTTGCGCACGACTCATGCCGAATACAAATTTTTGGACTGAAGATGACAGTCGTAAACAATAATTTGCCGTCCCACCCCATGCGGAACAGCTTTCAATTTAGACATATGAGGTTGCCTTTCAGGAGAATCCCGAGCATCGAAGACACATCCCATATTTTTCAATGTCTCTTTCCTCCTTTCGCTGACCCCGTTACACATCCCAACCATCATCACTTCATTTTCGCATTCCTTGTAGCTCTCCACCATCTCTGGGTTGCTGCATAAGGGCCACATTCCAATTTACACAGCTGGACGCGCTGCGATTGATGGGGCTGGATTCCTATTTAAATTTCTGGGCCGGGGCTGCTGTTGTCCATGGGACATGTCAGCGCTGCCAGTTTGTGAGCCTTGGGGGTGAGTTTACCAGAGGTTGCTTCCTGCTGCAGCACCACTGAAGTCCTGGAGAGCCGAGGCCTCGCTCCGTCTTTGTTGCAAAGCAGGCGGGCAGCGCAGAGCAGCGGCGTGCAGTTGCAGTGCTCATGCATTATTTATCGAGCATTAATAAGTGTGTGCCTCCCATCTTTTGCCCCCTTTTGTTGGTCTGTTCATCCTTGTATTTCATAACCCCATATTTCCATTTTTGCATTCTCAACCTGACGCAAGGTGCTCGTTTAAGCCGCCCCATCAACCCCTTCTGTCTGCTGTTTATAGGTCACATAGTGTTCCATTCAGTCAGTTTTTAGGGGGCCTTCGCCTGCCCAGCATATGTGTTGTTGGATCTTGCAATCTGTCTCTCAAAATTTATTTGCTGTGGTCATACAGGCATGTTTAATTCCATGTGGGTAAATGGGGTAAAGTTAGGAGGCTTGTTACTGTACTGCACTCGACTAGACTCATTTTTATTTTCATTTCATATTTTTCTACTGCATGGCCAATGGTTGGAGTGGCACAGTGGTACCATGGACCGGGGTTCGAGTCTCCACCTGTGTGGAGTTTGCATGCTCTCTGGTTTCCCCCTGCCACCTAAAGGTGAATTGAAGTTACCAAATTGTCCATATGTGTGGTGAGGCCTGTGATGGGCTGATGCCCCCTCCTGGCTCATTCCCTGCCTTGTGCCCATAGGCCCCAGACCCCCAAGACCCTGAATAGGACTAGCGGGTACAGAACATGGACAGACGGCTGTCCAAAGGATGTCCAAGGGTTTGACGAGCTTGACTGTGGCTGCTGCTGCATTCTGAAACACCCTGAAGTCGTCCATCCATCCAGCTGATCGTCATGTCTGCTCTTTATGCTTTCTCTGGGGGGGGGCTTCTCCTCCCCCGGCTTCCACTCTCTCTCCTTGAGGTGTCCTTCAAGAAGCTTGGCGGCTTCGTCTGTTCGATGAACCCTCCCGTCTCAGATGTTGTTCTGGACTGCTTGACTGTGTGGGTGGCGCGGGTGTGGATCTGTAACGATTTAGTATTATCAGAAGATCTGCCAATTAAAACGTAATTAGGGAGTATGCTAATGGATGATATGACACTGGGTTAGGAGCTTGACGTTTCGGAGTTGACTCCCGTTGTCCGGAATTCTCTCCTGGCCTCTCGCATCCTTCTCCCTATTGTGCTACCTGGATGCCTAAGCGGTTCAGCACCTAGCAAATGCCAAGCAGTCAGCTGAAGCTCTTGGTCCCCTTGTGAACAAGCTTGTTTGCGAGGGACACGCTGTCTGCTTTCCCGACCTGCCCGCCTCATCGCTCGTGGTGGGTGATCCCCCCCGCCTCCCCTCCTGTCCCCCTTGCTTCCTCGTCGCTTCAATGAATGTGAAGACCTTGCCCCCGAACCCCCCCCCCCCCCCCACACTATTACCATAATAGCTCGCAGTGTATGAGATAATCCCTTACCCTTCAGCAGCGTGGAGGTTCACTGTACCTTTAAAAGTGAGAGATGCTATGTGTGACAGAGGGAGAGAGAGAGAGAACGAGAGGGAGAAAGAGATTGAGAGCGAGAGGGTAAGAGAGTAAGAGGAGAATGAGAGAGAACACCTTAATCTATCATGAGCTAATATTTTTTGTTGCTTGTTCTTGGCTGTGCTTAGCATCTCTCCCACACCAGACACTATCGGACGGGGGAAAGGTACTGAATGCACGCTGATACGACAGTGCACACGCACTTGCACAAGGAAAAAAAAAAAAAACCACGCACGCACACGCACGCCGGGCGATCGGAGCACGGCTGGATCCGTGCCATCTTGCAAACGAGGATCCCAGCCCGGCCCAGAGAGGCAAGAGGAGGAAGAAAAAAGGGAAGGAAGAACCGGAGGGGGCGGAAGAGCGAATAGGAAGCGAGGGAAGGAGTGAAAGTGACTAACGCCGCGTGAGGAGGAGAGGAAGAGCGAGGCGGAGGGGAATAGAAGAAGTGTGTCGCGCACACCAGCAGCGGCCCCGGTGGCAGGATGGGAAATGCACCGTCCCAAGGCATGTCAGCTCTCTCTCCATGCATTCTGTGGTAGCAGGTATTTCTCTGGTTCCGCGTGTCTCCCGGCTGCTGGTCGCCACGGCGTCGATGCGCAGGTTCGCGCACTCGGGGCCGAGAAGGTGGCTGAGATGGTGGTGGGGGGTGTGGCGGGAGCAGGCGGAAGGTGCGAGGGTGGTCAACGGTTGGCTGTTATTGGCGGGGTTGGGGAGGGGGGGGGTTCACAGATGGCAGGCTGTGAGATGCTGCCACAGGATCTCCGTGTGACTAGTGGGAAGCTGAAGATGCATGGAGGAGGGATGAAGGGTGGAGAGCCCTAATGGTGATGGACGGAATGGGGGGCATTGGGGCACGGGCACTGACTGAGCACACCTGCGCGCTTGTGCGAGAGAGTGGTGGTAGTGATACGGGGTGGGCATCTATTGAGGGGCTATAGAGCCCTTGAGGATATTTATTTATTTTTTGTCTAAGTCTGATTCTATGCGTGTCTCTTGCAGACCAATTAGTTTTGGACCAGAATCGTGATTTAAGACGGTGCTGTAACCTAAATTTGTTTCAGTGGGACTCTGCTGAGGTAGGAGCCCTTTGTGGCAAAAGTGCATAAGGTGAGGAGGATGAAACTGAGGTGTGAAACTGTATTTTTTTCTTAACAAAAAGAAAAAGACCCAGATAGGAAGAGGAAGGTGTTGTGATTCTCCAGCACAGTACAGGGAGTGAGGGAGGCTGGGTATGGATGGAGTTGGAACACAAAGGAAGAGAGCGAGTAGCACTGGAGGGAGTTTCTTTTTCTGACAGCCACATAGAAGGCTGGAAGGCAGCAGAGATCCGGAATCCTGTCATTGTCAGGAGAATTCTGCCGATTTTTCTCTTCCCCTTTTTGCAGCTCGCGCCGGCTTGTTACCCAGAGACTAGCTGGTTGCTACGGAGAAATTCTCCAGAGACTAGAGGAGGTGGTGAAGGGGTGGGGGGATGGGAGGTTCCACGGGGGAGGGAGATGGAAGGTAGAAGTGAGAACAGTTAGCAAAAGGCGTGCTCGTTTTTGGAGGGAAAAGTGGCGAGGCAGTCTGGGCAGGAGCGAAGTGAGGAATCAGGTTGGGCAGATGGGGTACGGGAGGAGGGAGACTCGAGTGGGAGGGTAGAGCATGATAAGAGCGAGCGTCGCGGGGGGGAGGGGGGGGCAGGAAAGTGGCGAATTCATGGGAGTGAGAGTGCCGAAATCCTGTGCTGCTCCGTCGGCACAAAAGAGGGGTGCCGAGTCAAATGGGCCGGAGCAGAGAGTCTCCACCAACAGCCAGCTGGGGCTGGAGGAGACCTTAAGCTGGTGAGAGCAGGTGCCTTCAAGGGCTTCGCGGGTCTCATCAGTTTAGAAGCTGAGAGGGAAAAGTCCGGATTTAAAAAGAGACGGAGCAGCAAATCGCCACTTTGGGGTGTGATTATTAGGAAAGCGCTCTGGCAGCAATTACCGCCAGCTTGCCGGTATCTGAGCCTCCTGGCCCCCGGCCAGCTGAAGTGGATTTATGGCCTCAGCTGTGGCATATTGCGCCTAGCGTCTCCATATAACGGGCTGGCCGTAAGTGGAATTTCTGACCTCTGCCGTTATCCCCTGAGTACAATAACGGGCAATAAAACAGCAAGGTCCTGTTGGTCCAATGAGACCAGAAACACGTCATCTGTGCACCGTTCTGTCAGTAACGAACGCCTGATATAAGAAAATGAGTTGATACAAGATGCGATACATTCCAGACACCATCATCAAATGTCGGTTTTCACCCAAACATTAACTCTGCTTGCATTATTAAAATAAACATTTGCACGGTAAATCTAACTCAGCAATTCCGCTTTCCAACGAGCGCTAATTGCCTATTACCTACCTATTATTAATTAGCTGAAACTGCTACTGTTTTCATTAATCTATGGCAGTCCCACTGTCTGCATCTCCTATGAGAATAATCTCCAGATGTTTCTACAACATCTGCCTGGTTTTTAATGCCTGCATTCCAAGGTCGAGGCAGATGCCCAGGACAGAGGTTTAAGCTCTGTCACTGATAAGACCCTTTATCTTAATTTCAAGACAAACACCCTCAATTCCAGTCTGGCCCGCGGGCTGGAAAACCAGAATTACGCGTATATAGAGGTACGAGTCCGGCTAAAGGTAACCATCAGTAGAGGCAGGGATAAGGACCTGTACAACACTTCAGAGGGTTTGACACTAGTGAAGGACAAACCTAGGTGGAATTAGATTACTCCAGTGTGATGCAATATTGAAGATTGCTTCTTAACTATAGACTTTTGGACTGGTTGATTTGAAGTATTATTTCCTTAATACAAATTAATTAAATTGACAAGTGTAAAGGGACTGGTGGTCATGGGATTTGAATTGCGATGAGTATTTTTATAACTCAGCAACTCAAGCCTGAACTGAACATGCTTCGAGAGTTTCTTTCCCGTCTAAAGAGGCTCACCTTGGATAAAGCGAGCTCTCATCTGGCTCCTGTAGGCGAGGCTCTGCTTTTCCAGCCTCCTCTACACCCACAACACTACAAACACACCGAGCCGGGCATGGCTGTACATACTGTCCTGTCGAAACACCAATTTATAGGGCTTCTGGCTCTTGTGTTTTTCCATTCAAAGCTTTATTGGGAGGACAACGCGGCAGAGACATCCGGTCACACTTTGACTTGCACAAAAGGATTAGAATTTGGAGATGTGACTGAGTGCATTGCATGGAGTCGGATGGGCGACACTGCTCATTAGTCAGAGGTAGTGGGTAAATGGTAACACATTCTCTGAACAAGCTTACGACAGAAATTTGTAGCGGTTTCGTCTGTTGTCTTGGGTCAGTGTGTAGCTTAGCAGGTTGGAGAATCCGGTACCCGACAGTGTCATTATATCATAGTTGAGCTCTTGAACTAGGCCCTTAACCCAACCTACACCAGGGGTGCTGCTTATTCTGAGGTCTGTACCCAAATATTGCTTTCATCCATATTTACATGTCCATGTCTCTTATACAGAGCGAGATGCGCTCTGTGAAAACTACCCAACTTCTCCAGAGGGATGATTTTAAGTACGGCTATTCTATATTTTATTCATGAATGATGTACTGTATATCTTATAAATGTTCATGCACAGTATGTTGCATTGCAAATATAGGTGGTAAGGCCTTGTGTAGGGCTCCTGAGAGCTGACTCCTGACAGAAGCGTTTATGCATGTTTATGCATTGCTTAACAGGACTGGGTGGGCAGCTTATGACTGGATGATAGAATTCCCATCAAGTTGCTTCATCTAAACTGTTATCGGGCAGAGATGTGGACATTTGTACATCAAAGACTGGCCACAAGACGTAATATTGATGACCATCAGCCTTTGTATCTTGATATTTTCTACAGTCGTCATTGTTCAGTGAAGATATCGTGGCCTGTAAATGTATAAATCAGCTGTGGTGATGCGGGGACATTGTGGAATAGCTGGGGGACTCGTTTGCTTACTGATGGTTGAGGGATTTTTATGAGATTGCCACCGATAACGATTTGGTAGCGAGGATGTGAGATTAAGTCTCTGGCTCCCGCATTGGTGTGCTGGAAATTTATGGGAACATTGTGTGTTAGAAAGGACTGACTCTGCAGATCAGCGGGTGGAGATGATTCCACGAGCATTTTAATGAACAAGTCCCTCCTTTTCACTTTGGAGGTCCCGCCTCCCTCGCAGTTAAATCAGCCAGAAGAGCTACACTACAATTGACCCGTCCACATTGTGGGGGTTAGGGGTGCGATATTTTTGATCAGCTTGGTGAACAGAGTGACCGAAAGCAAGATGTCATGTGAGAGGGTGCCATAAGCACGCTCGCTGTCCTCCAAACCAGCACTGTATGCATGTGTCATGCATTTACGAGTTAGTAAACTTTTTACGTGTTTTTACGGCGGCCTTTGTGTGTCATCTGCTGCTATTGCAAAAGCTCCCAAAGGATTTCCATTTGATATCTTATGTCAATTCCGTGCTTGAATTGAGACCGCAGCGTGGGAAAGTCGCAATGCATAAAGGTCAACTGTAGTCTTTCATTCATCAGTCTGCTGTAATTAAGCCAATTGTCAGTTGGCTTTCACACGCATCAGTCTCGCAGTCCTAGTTTGTACTGCTTCTGCAGAGCTATTTCTTTCTCTGTTTCGACATTGTCAATAGTGGCATGGTACTAGCATATCCCTGCTTTTGTTATGCAGCGCTGACCATGGTCCTTGCACCTTTCTGCCATGTGACTTTGCTCCTGCTCGCTGCTCCTTTTCAGTCTGTCCACTTAAGCCTCGTTCTTCTGTGTCCTGCCTTCTAGTTTGTATATTTCATCCATCTTGCCTTGATCAAAGTGCAGTATAAAAGTGTAAGAACCGTCTGATGGCTCCTCTGTGGGGAGCGGCTATTTCTTTTGGTTATTCTGTTTTTCTGTTTGCATGTTGAGTGATGCTGGTTTAATGTCCTCCCAAAGGGGGTTGTTAAAGGCAGAGGCCATTGCCTTTATAAAGTGCACACATAAGTTTAGGACTTGCCAACAGGCCTCACTCCTCAAGGTGACCTTTGGAGACTGTCTCTATAGACAGTTTCAACCTCCCTGTAACCACCCCAGTTGTTGGCATTCTGTTCCCTCCTTGGTCTAATTGGGTTCTCAAGGTGCTGGTGGAACTTGATTCCACTGAGATTCTCAAGCGAGTGCATTCTTGGTCTTTCCATGTCTTGTTTAGCATTATGGTGGATATCAGTCTGGCCTGAGTTGGCACCAACCTGGACTGGATGCTGGTAGAATGTACAGAATGGGTAGTCTGCTGATAGTCACCCATATTAGTGTGACATATGGACAATTTGTTCTCCCTCCATCATATAATGCCAGATGCATTTTGGGGGGGGTTGTCAGAGCTACGAGAGATCCCTGATGCCTCACACCTGTCTCGTCTGTCCTGCTGGCAGTGGGACGTTTGGCCCCTGAGCGTATCCGTAGAGACGGTGTGGTCATTTGACAAGAACTGTGGTAATGACCTCGCTGTGTTTCTCTTTGCAATTTTCTACCTGTCCCTGCTTATTTGGCACTGACATATTCCTTGTGAGAGCGCTGCCTTTCAGCAAGGGCGGGCAGGCAACATTCGCAACATTCTGAGAAAGAATGGCATTCGTAAACGGCCGACTGTACTGGTACTGCTGACTGTGTATCTGCGCAGAATTAGCCATAAATAAGACCCTAATCCTTTAGATTTCATCGCTGTCAAAACCTGAAGCTTGGAACGATCCCTTTGTGAATCTGTAATTAGGGAAGTCTTATTACCACATAACGCCACTATAACTGTGCCCAGACAAATAGGCGCATTAAAATGTTTTTTCCGGTTAATTAATCTCTTAGTCATATGAATAATATGCAAGTATCTCTATTTTATGTACGACCACGATTTGCATGAGGCAGCCTGTATTAAATATATAAATAACTGTACCAACAAATAAATTCGGCTGTTTGCTGAAGCCCAGCACTGCGCAAAATGGCTCCATCGCTTCGCTCGAAGCCTTTCACTTCCACGCAACACATACATCCCTGCGTACAATTCCCGACGTGCCCGGTAAAGAAACAAAAATAGATCTGAAATGAAATCCCCCCCCCCACCCCCCAGGAGTTGTAGGGGTGGGCCGTAACATGGGGGACAGGAAGGGCAAAAGCAGAGAAAAAGCCCTAGAATTAGACCCCGGCCCCCACCCGCAACGCCAGTGTGAATTTCGCCAGTTATCCACAAGCGTCCCCGGGGATGCCGGGATCCGTAACCTCTGTGAAGGTTGCTGCCAATTGCCGGGGCTAAAACAGAGCATGATGGAATTTGCTGAGCAGCTTTTAACCCCCCCCCCGAAAAGCCCCTCTGTCATGGCAACATGGGAGATTGCGGAGTCCTCGCCATCATTAATGTCACCGTGGATGGCTGGCAGCTCTTTCCCGCTGCCTCATCCATCCCGCTGCTTTCTCTGGCCCCTGGATGTGCTTCCCTCACCTGCTGGGTGCTAGAGACCAAAATAGAAGCATCCTATTGGCTTGAAAGGAAATGCTGCATTTGTTTTTCGTTAAAATGGGTCAGATAAGCCCCACAATGGGTACAGTTAGGCTGGTTCCGGATCAGGAATCTGGTGAGCCATTGGGACGGTTTCTCTGTGCACTTGTACGCTTTTTCCGAAGTGTGGGCTAGCTTTATGCGTCTTGAAGGTCCAAATATATTTCTGCAGATCACCATCCTCCATGCCATCCTCCAGCATATTAGTTAACAATGGGGCTGCTCCTCTGATGCACCGTCCCATCGGGTTGCTGCAATTAAGGTTTGTTTAGTCATGTAATTTTCAGGTCATAGCTCCTGACTCCCCTAAATTGGTTCAGTTTGGTCTAGCTTTGCATAAACATGCAAATCTCCAGGGGGCGTGGCTCATTTATGCACCTCCTTTCTGTATTAGGCCCAGAGTCACATGAGTGGGTCCCGCTTACCAGGAAGTCAGAGTACTCATTGGTCCATGTCATTGGATGTCTGTGAGCTGGGCTGCAGTCTCTCCAGCACAGGATAGGGGTGTGTCATAATTCAAGATTCAAGCATGCCTTGCTTTTACTAACATATAATAAATGTCTATAAATCCATTTTCTATGCTCACATATCCTACACAGGGCCACTCGTGGTCCTGAACCTATCCCAGGGAACAACCCACTATATCTGAAATAATAAATAGAAAATATTAGAAAATATTTTCATTTGTGTATGTATATGTATACATACTGTATATATAGTACACAAACACACACACATATATACTGCGTATCGGTGTCCATGTGTGAGTGTATGGTGTGGGTGTGCCCTGCGATGGGCTGGCCCCCCATCCTGGGTTGTTCCCCTCCTCGTGACTGTAGCTTCCGGGATAGGCTCCGGACCCGCCATGATAAGTGGTTTCAGCCACTGGATGGATAGATTATAATATATATATATATATATATATATTTTTATATCAGTGTGAGGGAAGTTTTTCTCAAAATTAATCAAGTTTCTCAGACAAGTTCAGGTTTAGAAAGTACCAATCCAGACCAAGGTTTTGTTTCAACCAACCAGTTGAGTCACAGTAACTCAAGCCGTAATGGATTACTTTTGTGAGTAACTTCTTGTATATGCGTGTGTGTGTGTGTGTGTGTATATATATATATATATATATATATATACAGCATATATACACATATGTACATATACTGTATATATATGTGTGTGTGTATGTATAAATTGAAAGTGCTCAAACATATTTCTATACATTTTATAAATAACGTATATTTGTGCCGTTATTTACATGAAATTTGCGATCAAAGAATGCTTTAATTATTGCTTAAAAGGTTGTTGGCAGCATCTGTTGTCTTGTCTGAGATCAGCTGACCGCGTTTATGGTCAGGTAGCTCGTTGCTAGACTAGTGATCACCTTGAAAGTTCCTTCAGACACCACCAGGCGGGTCGGGCGCAGGGCTGTGGCGGAGGTGTTCACAGACAGAGCACAGGTGAGAGGCGGGGGGTGAAGCGGGCCCAGGCTGGTGGACGGCGGCGGGGAGGAGGTGTTCACAGACAGAGCACAGGCGAGAGGCACAGAGTGAGGCAGTGAGGCCTGCTCTGCCCTCCTCTGCCCGACAGCCCCTTCTGTTCCTCCCATCAGGGCCGGCTCTCATTCCAGGAAACACGGCAGCGAGGGGAAGCCGTGGAATACAAAGCGTGCCGGTGTCCCCGTAAGAGGAGATTGATTCTGGCATGACGACTGCATCCCTGCTGTTAGTATGTGGGGCGCTAGTGTCCTGTTCTAAAAACTCTGTAGGCATTTTGCGTGCCGGGGTAGGTGTGACTGGCACAGGATGACAACCCTGGGGTTGAGGGGGTTATCCATTTATATCTCCCGCATTCCGGTAACTGCTTATCCAGTGTGGGATTGTGGTGAGTCTGGAGCCAGTTCCAGGAAGTGAAGGACACAAGGCCAGAGACACCCTTACCAGCATACCAGTTCATCGTGGGGCAAATACAGACACCTGCTCACATAACAGCCTTGAGCTGTCGTGGTACCCAGAGGAAAGATGCAAGTCCCATTGGAGTAGAGCTGGAGTCGGGTCTTAAAAGTTAGGCCCGAGCCCGGCCCGAGCCCGAATTTCTGCATAAATGATAGAAATTAAGCCCGAACCCGCCATTGCAATTTCATTAGCGATTTTTTAAAAACTCAGTTCAGTATTCACTATATGTGTATAAAAAACT
>JAODKM010000043.1:12469255-12481631 GCA_026780845.1 Petrocephalus sullivani
GGCCTTGTTACTCCAGCCGGGCCTTGTTACTCCAGCCGGCCTCTTTAACTGGTGAAAGTGTCTTCCTGAATGCTGTGGGTCGGAATCAAAGACACTCTTTGGCCCTAGCGTGCCTATACAGACAAGGAACTTGTACTTGGAATTTGCCTCTAAATAGATTTTAATACACGGATTCGGACATCGTAACGCAACACAAAGGCCGAGAGCCAGGATCACCGGGGTGGTCACAATACATAGTGATCATTAAGAAGGTCTGCGTGCACCTGTCCGGGTGGCTGCAGACGCAGCAGTAAGTGCTCACGTGCCACCTGCTGCTGGTAGGGACGACAATTGGAGCAAATGTGCAAAACATGGCATTTAGCATGAAGCCATGGGAAATTCAAGATGCGTATGTTAATGGGTGGATGTACGGAGTCCCTGGAGAAGCCTGGCTTTGTGCTGCTCTGAGGGGCTGCTCTGTATTTTCCGTGCATACCAGCGGTGAGTCATACTGGGTAGCCGTATCCTTCAATGTGACTATAAGCGGTGTTAATGGTTTTCTGGAACGACTTTCCGCATGGTCACATGTGACAGCAACGACATAGGAATGGCACAGTTTGTGACGCAGTGCATTGTGGGAGAACTGGGGCTGCTTGGTGGGTGGAAGCATATAAGAAAGGGATTATTGTAAAAGCAAAAATGGAACAGCCTAGGGATGAGGAAAAGGTAAATCTAATCAAAACACGGTCACCTGATTCCCGGTCACCATGGTCACCTGACTCACAGTCACCTGATTCCCGGTCACCTTGGTCACCTGACTCATGGTTACCTGACTCACGGTCACCATGGTCACCTGACTCACGGTCACCTGACTCACACTCCTGACATGGATGGTGGCTCTGACTCCCCCAGAGTGCCATTCTACCACTATGTCTTATATTCACTGGACACCATGAAACATTTCAAAAGTAATGTACAATCCAGCACTTCCAGGGAATAAGGCTATTTATGATGCTGGTTCTGATGTTTATGGGTATTAGGGCTTTGAATTCAAGAGGTAAGCATTACAGCTCCTCATTAACACAGTTCTGCACGAGAGTCTCACAGAATCAGGGCTGCGCTCATTCGCTGGTCCAATTTCATCATCTTGCTTGGTGTGTTGCATGACCCATGTATGATCGGCACAACATGAGACTCCCGGGTTAGCTGTCACGGTTATAATTTATTCATTTGACAGGTTGTTATCGTCTTGAAGGCTAATCTTGAGGAACATAGCTGCTTTTTTGACTTCGACAGCGGCCCTGTGTTGATTGGATGGACTGTTGCTGTTGCGGGTCCCCCTGCTGAGATAGTCACACCCACCCCCCCCACACAGCAAACACAATCACTGCAGCCCAGCGGCTCGCGTGCGACACTGATGCAGGAGGACACAAAAAAAGCATGTTAACGGCCTGGAGCACAACCTCCCCCCCCAAGCAGTGTGAGAAGCGCGTGGGGCTTCGAGGAGGCCAGTCGCTCTAATTAGACTTGTCAGTCCGAATTTTGGCCATTAGCCATGGGAAAAATGGGCGGTTTCGCTCGGCCTCTGGCCATTTCGTCATGCAGTTAGCTGAACGCATGTGGAGATTACGCACCGACTTTGCCATAGCAATGAAATACGGGCGGGGGGGTTGTGAGTTTGTATCGGGGGGGCTATTGGTAGGGGGTGAAAACAGGCTGGGATGGAGCCAAGCACATTAAGACGGATCACCCTGGAAATCGATTATTTGCTCTTGTGTCCAGGGATCACCCCTTTCAACAGAGAGTACACCATGAAAATCAGGAAAGATGGGGGAAGGACGGTTGAAGGTCATTATGTGAAGACTATGAAGTGGCCTTAGGTTCAGCTGCAGTGAATTTTTACTGAGCATTTCCCTGCAATAAAGGCTTGCTGAGGAACAGAGATAGAGATGGGGGTGTGACCTGTAAATCTAAATTCACAACACCACCTGCGTTACTCAAGGTCTTAGACTATGATGCAGGAATGCCCTGTGTCCATGTCCAGGATAAGCCTTGAAGTATCTTCTGTCCATGCCTTCCATGTACATCTTGGCATGACCGGCGAGGCAGGACCTCGCAGGATTACGGCCTGTCCCCCGCCGCTCCCTCCTCGCCTTCGCATTTGTGCGTCAGCAGCCCAGTTCGAGCTCGGCATAGGATAACGGGAGACCGGGAGCACGAGAAAGCGGAGAGGCCTGGCCACCTTTTCTGGCCTTTCTGTGATGCTCCGATTCTCTGCTTCTCAGCGTCCGCATTCCACTGAAGTCAGGGGGGTTTGATGGCTTGGAGCATGGCTGAGACATTAGTGAGAGCTTCTCAGGGGAGTGGTTTCTGAAAAAAATTGCATCCAGGTTTCTCCGTACACTCTTTCAGTTCAGTTTATTTTTATATAGCGCCTTTCACCACATTCACCGTGCTTATTTTACTCATGCATCTGGGTCAGACTTTCCTGCATTCCTGGACAGCACGTGCCCAAAGCGATACTCTGTGATGCCTGAGGTACCCTGTCTGCCTGCTAACAAAAAAGAGAGAAACGCATGGGGGGGCGGACATTAATTTGCACTGTCAGTATTCTTTCTTTCACACGCTCTCCCGCATGCACTTTTGTGTCTGCATCGAAATCTGTGCTTGAGAGGCATGTATTTATCTTATCCTGATGAATGTGCATCCACTGTAGGTCGTCTGGTGGCCTCGCACCCGAGTCTGACACATTTCCAAGGCTTCCTGTTTTGTGTAAAGCTGCAGCAAGCCTTTGTGGATCTCAGACCTAATTAGACGTTCTGGTTCTTGGGGCTTGCGTAGTAACTAAATCGTCTGGTAGCGATGTCCTGCTGTGGCACGTCGGGTCCGAGCGATCATTTACAGAGTGGGGCCTCACGGCTTTTCACTTCGCATGAAAGCGTCTGTGCAACGGTGCTAATTCAGAAGCACGCGCCCAGGTTTTATTTTTCGGCAAGGACGTGGTTCCCTGGTGCGCATGGCAGTGGAAACTCACAGCATACAGGGGTGGCCTTGACCAGGCGTGGGGGGGAGGGGGGGGCGAATCGGACAACCAAGGAGAAGAGTTCCATTAGCGGCCAACATCGGGCACGCTGTCCGCAGAGTGGCACGGACACGGGGGGAGGGGAGCAGACGAGTGACACAGAAGTCACTGATAAAAAGCCAGATTGTTTGTTAGTGTGCTGGATCAGAGGCGGGTGGACAAGGGGCCCACGTTAGCTAGGCCTAGAACCCCTCCCTGAGTGACTGCATAGGGATCAAAGCACCGCCTCCGTACCTCCAGCTAGTAGGGCGACGACCTGGCGTAATCTGCCACGTTTCTTTTATCTGCTTCTGTTCGGATTATAACCTGCCTTTTTCATAAACCGAAGAGTCATCCGTAGATAATCCTGCAGATAATCCCTCCGGAGAAAATAACAAGCAACGTGCTGCCTGAATGAGCCTCAGATTACGGCGAAGCATAAGCCCCCTCCGTGAAATCTGCGTGGCGGCGGGCGTCCGGGTGCCTGTTCCCGCACAGCTTCCAAGGAAATAATTACGGGTGACCGAAACTTCCAGCATGAGAAAGGTTTATGGCGGCCTGGCGACTGCAGCTTCCATGACTCTGCCAGGGCATCTGCAGGGCCGTGCAGCCGACCCATGCTGTATTTCACATTCAGTCTTCATTTTACATTTTTATTTATTTAGCAGACTCTGGAATTGGGGTTAGAGGCCTTGCTTATGGGCCCTACGGTGAAATCACTGTGGTATTTGAACCAGCGGCCTTCTGTTTATAGAACACAGCATCCTTAGTCACTTAGCCACACATCGGCCCAGAATGAGTCGGGTGGTACGTTTGCCTGATATTTAAGGTTCTGGGAGGGCGAGCTAGACCCTGTAGACTCTTCTCATCTTTATGTCCTGGGCTGAGTTGTGATGTTGGGGGTGACTGAAAGCTGGAACAGAGCCAAGAGGACAAAGGGGCTATTGACTGGCACCGCTTGGGAACGGACTCATTTAATCTCCTTTATAGTGGTAAATTGGTGCAGGTGCTGGTTTTCCTTTATAGTTGCAGATGGAGATGGTCTAAGGTTTCAGAAGTAAATACATTGCGGGAGTTGCCGTCGTTTCGTACGTCTCCTTGTTCACATAACTGTGGCTCTGAGGGCCGGTCCCACTCCTTTCTGGGCGTCTGTGGAGGAAACTGGATAAGGATGTGTTGTAAGCATCGGTCTGTATCGCACCCACCTGCCATTAATACAGCTCTCAGAGAGAGCTGGCCGGGAATGGCTGGCCTTATGCTGCCAAGGTGGTCTGAAGGTAGGAGTGCGGGGAAAGTGGAATTGCGGGCAGGGGACCTCTGGGGGCGAGGCTCTGCTACAGCCACAGGAGAGACACCGAGCAGGCGGCCGAGAGACGTCAGCCTCTGCGGGAGGACGTGGTGGCAAACGCCAAGCTCCGGCAAAGCCACAGGCTAGCTTCTGGCAGCCGGCAGGTCACACCATGCATAGTCTCCCTACTCCGTCCTACTGCGGCTCAAGTCTTTTCTCTGTCTTTTTCACTTCCTGTATTTCATGTAGCGTAATGCAGAAGAGAGCAGCAGCTTCGCAGTCATTCTGTAGGTTCACAGAGACTCAGTCGCTTCCTCCTTCCTTGTCTACAGCTCCGCTGAGCCATGTGCCCTGACCTCTTGCAGGCCGTGAGACTCCTTCGCAGTCTTTTGTCTACTTTCTTGTTACTCTGATGACTTGATGATGGGCAGGCAGGTGGTGTATTCAAAAGGTTGCTGGTTCGAGACCCCGACCTGCAAGTACAGCTGAGGTACCCTGAGCACGGTCCTGGAGCCAAGCACTGCTACCTGGGCGCTGACATAGCTGCCCCCTGCTGTGTCATGATGTCACATGGGATCAGATCTCCTTAGGATTGTTTTTGTCATTATTTTGGCTCTTTTGTCTCTGACAGCCGCTGGTCAGCCAGTAGCACTCTTTACTGAGGCTATTTTTAAATAGCGAGTTTTCGAAAAAATAAATAATTTCTGGATTTTTAACAATGAACACTGTTTTATTATGACATTCAGAACTGTTGCTTGTCGCCATCACTCTGATTTATCTGAAGCGTCTCCCCTGAAAGTGATTAGTGGCAAATCTCTGCGGGTGAATTTTTTACAGGTGGATTGCAGGTTGCACAATGGCATGGCGAAGCTGGCATCCTTTTAATAAGGGTCCTTAAACATCATGCCACCTATCGGCCAAATGTGTTATGGTCGCAGTTATTTTCATGTTCTCAATATGTGACGTTCTTAAAAGCGACGCAAAGCCACCGCGTCGGGTGACCTTGTATCCTGGTTTCAAGGACATTGGGTCTTCCTGGGCGCATGACTGCATGATAACAACACAAGAGGCGGTTGTGCAGCTATAGGGAATGCAGTCACGATGTTATGCGGGTGCTGTCAGGGCTTCCTCCTTAGCAAGGCCTTGTGTGTTACATGCATCACCTGCTATCTGTGTGAGGAGAAACACGGGCTAGTGTCAACCTGAAGATGATGGCGTCTCGAGGCTGCAGGTAATGCGTTTATAGAGGCATGGCTTTGTACCAAGGCACTTCGTAAGGCTGTCTTTGAAGCCGTCAAAGGGCCGCTGATGAATTCTGTGCAGAACGGAGAGGGTTGGGTCTGACTCACCAGCTTCCAGAACGGATCCCAGCCCCGGAGGAGATGGAGTCCATCTGGGAAAGGTTCTTGATGTCTTCAGTGAAGCCGCATCCCTTTTCACGGTGAAATCATACGGCCTTCGTTCAGCTTCGATCGACGCCAGAACCCCTGCCTGCCACCCCCCGCCTGCCCCCGCCTTCCGCGCACCAACTTGCGCATTTTGGTACGCCCATAATAACACCCCGTAGCTCGTTCCTCCATCTTAGTCATGTTAATAGCACCAGGGACATCCCTCGTATAAAGTCATCTGGCTTGAACACATGTGCACATGGCCGCACCCGTAAGCGGGGAGACCCGTGAGTTTGCGTGTCTTCGACGTGTTGTGATGTCGTTCGCATGATCTGCGTATGCAGGTGAAGGCTGCTTATTGTTGTGTTTGGTGAGCCTCTCTCAGCCTTTCGTCCCGTGATGTTACACACAATGCAGGGGTTTAGGTTGATATAATTGCGGCATGTCGTCTTCTACGGCACGCCGGCGTGCACTGACACTGCAGATGGCAGTCGGGTGCATCTGTCAGATGAAATTATAGTTCAGATTCATTTCCAAGCAAAAGTTTGCACGTCAGATATCCTGTGATGCTTCAAATATCATGTCCAGCCTGTGTAAATGGTGCATTTTGAACTGGTGTGTGTTCCGTCCCGGTCTAGGGTCAGGGACAACAAAAAGTGGAATGAGACCAGTACTTTGGTTATGCTAGTTATGCTTATTAATAGAGGGAACCACTTCAGGAGCCGACAAGGCCAAAATCACAAACAAAAACATTTCTGGAGTGGATCGGAACCTGGGGGGTCGTAGCACATGCATATGGCGACATGCAACGACCAGCTACCAGTTTTATTCTGGTTTTTCTCAAGATGGATAATTTCACCGAAGCATGATGTCAGTTTAGCCAGTGTTTCGGGACTCCGCTCTGCCCCACTGTCATTCTCATACGTAACATTTCTCAGCCTCGTATCCTCTTCTCCGGACTTTGCAGTTAGTCGTCCCTCGCCACTCCGCGCTTCGACTTTTGCAGCTTCGCTCTATCACGTTTTTTTTCAAATACAGTACTGTGCTCATTAAAGTAAGTAAGTAGAGCCCTTGGATATTTAAACTTATTATGTAATGGCAGGGCCCAAGGTGATGTTTTGTTAGGGGGCCCAGAATTTGTAGTTACACTCCTGCCTGTAACCCACACCAAAACCTGTAATCATCAACTGACAACACGATGAAGTCTCAGGTGTCCTTCCGCAGAAATATCCATTTAGGCTTCTCGAGTGGGAATTCTTCAAAGCAGACGTGGTCCAGTTGTGATTGTGGTAGGAGGGCATAAGGTCAGTGAGCCTCAATCAACAAGCTCTCCAGTCACCCTCAAAGCTGAGCGGTAACGGGGGCTTCTGTCCGCTAAATCTCCACATGAAAAGGCAAATTACCGTGAGCAGTGTCGGCCTTAGATGTGCATCAGCACGAGACAATTATAATATACATTTTTTTCTTGTTGTCCTCAGACACAAACAAAACTCTAAATGTCAAAGAAAGCGTAACTGCATGAAGATGAAAGGGATGGCTAAATGAGGCCGTTGTTGTCTGCGCCGTCAGGCCAGAGAGAGAGTTTATAAAAGAATGTTTCTTTTTGTTCTTAAGTGTGGCGCGTTTGTCAGTACAACCTAAGGCGAAACCGGCCCTGGAATGGCAATCAGCTTCTAACAATGACATTTTTTTTTAACGAAGAGCGTCAGTGTTGCGTCCTCGCAAGACGCTTTGATCTTAGTGTCTGACACTGTGTTGGGGCGGAGGAGACATTTTGTACCATGGGAATCTATAGAAATGCCATCGCTATATTTGCTTCTGGATGTGGCTCATGGAATACTGGTTACTTCATGCCTGTGTATGTTTTTGTGTGGAGATTTCCCCACGATGTGATAAAATCCTGTCACTTTTTAATCTTGGCAGGACGTTTTTTTTCCGGTAACATAGTGAAAAGTATTGCATTGTGTTTGGTCACTTATGGCTAAGGATAGGGCTGAGCTGGGGTTAAGGTTGTCATAGTAGGGTTAGCTTTATGCCCAACGAAATCAATGGATGGTCCCCACAAAGATATAAATACAAACGTGTGTGTCTGTGTGCGCACCCACCTAACCTGATCATAAAGTCTAATGCTAAGTCAGGTACAGCAAGGCCTGTTACATGTGGCAATGCTTATATTGAAATGGAGATCCTGAATACTTTATTATCTACTAATTCATCAGTATGACCCATAAATCCACGACTCATTAAGTCTGATCGCGCCCCCATATGCCCAGGTCATATTAGACATTCCCTCCCCAGGGCGGCTTTTCTCCCTGGCTTTCTGTATATTGCGTCAAAGACGCCGCATGCTTTAGACTCAGTGAAGCGTAGCGGCAGGAGAGTCATGCCGCTGGTAAGTCAGCACCGCGGGGGATGTAGCGCGCACATTCCCGCTCTTGTTCTGACTCTGCGCGGGAGCCGCACCCGTCACCAGGCGCCATCGGCATCATACGCCAGACGGCGCTCAGCATTCATGCCAGGAGTTACTGGTAATTTTTCATCACAGACGTTCCCCCCCCCCCCCCCCACTCCCCGCAGAGCTAAAGGGACTAGTGTGAAATTTTAAGCTTAGGATGTTGCTGATTGTAATGCAGTTATTAAATCATGGAGACTTTATACACCTTCGGTGAAACACTATTTGGTTTCCATGCAGTGTTTGATTTTTAAGCAAACTGGTGTATCTTTCTTTGGCTGGTATATTGCTGTCATTATACTGCTGTGTATTCCATCCACCAATATATCCATCCTTCTATCTATCCTTCTATCCATCCATCCATCCATCCATCCATCCTTCTTTTGTACAGCATGTTCACAGGTTGATGTCCCCTTTGATAGTTTCTTTATTGTCTTTGATTATTTATTCCGCAGTTACTACCATCCTTTTTCTGAAACCGCTTATCCTTCTGGGTCATGGGGCAGTTATTACCAGGTAGCTAATTTCTGATGGAAATGCACTGAGAAGCGTAGATATGCAAGTATGCTGAGTTAAAAATTGGATTTATAGATTTAACTTGCCATAATTGTGTTAGTTGTTTGTGAGTCATTTTGAGGTTCTCCACTTTGTATGAATGGTGTATCTCTGGATTTGGTGAGGAAGCTGGTGTACCCCAGAGAGCTTTCTCCAGATGAACGCAGAGTCCAAACCTGAAACCCTGGGGTACTGAGACAACCTGAAATACCGGCAGGATGGGTAGAGATGTAGAACAGAGAGTGAGGAACCAACATGCTCTGCTTTACGGAATAGAAACGTAACAGTTGGACCCTGAGAGAATCTGCATAGGGGTTCAGTCCAGGTAAGCAAGCATGGGAGCATCGACTCGTTAGCGGTCACTGCTTTATTTATCTGTGAGATTGATCCAGGGCATCGGGAAAGCTGCACCCCCAACAGATGTTTCTGGAAGCCTGATGGAAAAGCTGAGAATCACTGAGGGACGAGGCATGCCGGGATAGATGGCATCCCACCCAGTAGTGAATTTCTGTCCAGATAGCAGACGCGGTATTGACGTGTCGGTCCTGCTGGCCCAAAAGCGCTCTCGCACAGACGGCATGAAGGCGGGCGTTGCTTGGAAACGTTCCGCTTCTGGGATCAAAGCTCTTCCATTCACCGTGGCTCGTCACGTGCTACATCCCTAACTGGAAGATTTTGATAACGAGGCCCGGGCCGCCGAGACATGGAGAAACCTGCAGAATCAGGTGCAGCGTCTGCCTCTCAGGCCGTCTCGTGGATGCGCGGTGTCATCTCCCCCTGGAGTCTGGGGTTGTCGAGCAGCAGCTAACAGCAGTCATCCATGTCCATCAGCTCCGGTGGCAGAAGCGCGGGTGTCCCTGATGATCTCTGTCCTGGTGGATGGAGATGCAGGAGTACCATCTCACGGGCACTTCCCCCGCCTCACTTCCTGTGCGAGGTGTCTCCTGTACATTTGTACAGGAAGTGCAAAGGAAACCACCATAAATGTTGGCCAGGGTATGTCCTGGGCATATACCTACTCCCAATTCAAGCCAGAGGAAAGGAGAAGACATGCCGGTTGGGGACATGCTGTTTTTCTTTTGTTACCCTAACACACATTGTAATTTGAGGCCACTCCATGCAAGAGAGGAAAGCCTTGGCAGGTCTCTGCTCGGGGAGCTTATGCACACTGATCCAGAGCAGAGATTTTTAATTGCCCGTGTGTTAACGAAGTTGGGCATCTGAGCGCCGGTTTCCCCGGTGTATTGGCAGCTCGCTGACTGAGCTCAGTCACCTTCCTCGACCTCGCCGCACGGGAGAGAGTGGAGGCACCACAAACACACACACACACACATACAGCTTAACTCCCGTAAATTTGTCTACTGACATAGTAGTTATTTTGTTTGTTTTTTTGCCTTGCTGCTGCCTAATTCCTCCATTTCTATATTTGGTTTTGGACAGAGGGGGGCAGCTGAAGGGAATGTTTGTAGGTCAGAGGGGTAGAACGAGACTGTCTGCGAAAATGGATACATCTGAGAGAAAAGGTGAGAACAGGGAAGTGAGGTTGGGAAAAGGGGAGTGGGCGGGCTGTCAGAAAAGAAATTTTGGGGGGATGGTATGAGTGTGGGGGAGGGGGCGGGGCCTGGTAAAACTGGGGGCGGAGTCTGGTAAAAAAAAAAAACAGGGGCGGAGCCAAACATAATGGCGGATACATAATGAGGGAATGGATGATGGGATGGGGGGGGGGGGGCGGTGGAAGGGGGGGAAGCATAGTGCAGAAAAGCGACCTATAGGGGGTACACTGAATGACAGCCATCCATTCTTAGGGAAGCCACTGAACAATCGGATTAGATGCCAGAATGGGAGGGCGTGCGCTCGCTCCGATTCCATTATCTCGCCAAGCCTCCAGGGATGCGGGTGTGCGGAGTGGAGGGGGTATCCGTGGCGCCGAGCATGCTCAGTGCTGACGTGACTAATATGCGCAATTATCCGACGTAGCTTAAGGGCTGTATAATTACTTTTTGTGCAGTTATTAAGGCGTTTTGAATAACAGAAATACTTTTAAATAACTGGAATACTCCGAGATAAAACCACGGCTGTTCTTTTTTTTTGCACTTGGTTGAATGTGCTAATTGGCCAGTCGGCTTGAAGAGCCAATGAGTGCTGACCCCGGTGGTGGACGTGCTTTGCATCTGCGAATTTGTAAACATTTCCTGCTTCCTTCTCCTCCTGCTGTGTCCGAGGAAGGTGTCAGCTCCGGGCCAACGGGCTGCGCTTCTAACCCGACGGGCCTCCTCTGGTCTTGTGGTTTCCCAACGGGATTAAGAAGCGTCACCCTGACACCTTAATGGAATTCTTCTCCCTCGCTTTTTCACTCACCGTCTCGGCTGAGCTGGATCCCCGCCACTTTGAGCGTGGCACTGATGTCGTAATCAGGCCCCTCGCGTAATTCTCACCTTCCAGCCCTAAGTGTTTTTCATTAATTTTTTTTTCATCCTCAAGAAGCAGGGAGGCGCCTGGTGGCTGGTGATTTGTGCGCCGCACCTGTGGACAGCGGATGGAGTCGTGCTGGTGTGTATGTCCATGTGTTACCCGATGGTCTGTGAGAGTAGCACCCCACTGAAATGGATTTCCACCAGTGTCTCTGGCCCCCACCTCCTGACAGCAGGGGGCAAATACATGCCGTCACTGGAGCCCACAGAGGTGTGTGTGTGTTTATGTGTCTCAGGCATATTCCTAGGAGTCACTAAGAAAGCTTGGTCTCCACTGCAGCCCCCCCCCCAACAGGCAAGTACCCCACTGAGACCCAGCACCTGCTAAGGGCCAAACTCGGCCATCTGTGCATCTAGATCTGAATGGAGGAGTCTGTGACCGACCGGAAATAAGAGCCCCCCTCCAGTAGCCGTGACATAAAATAAACAGGTTATAAATAAATCTGAATTTATCTCCCAAGGCCTATTTTTAGTGCAGTGTAATGGCACGGTGGCCCAGTAGGTGGCACTGTGACTTCGCACCTCCAGGGCTGTGGCTTCAGCTGCTCCTCCTGCTCTCTGTGGATTCTGCATGTTCTCCCCGTGTTTGTTTGGGTCCCTTCCTGTGCTCCCGGAACATATGGCTAAGTGGTTGGGTAGCTGCCCTTAGTATGTTTGTGTTTGTGTGCGATGGGCTGGCGTCCTGCCACGGGCGTCCCCTGCTCCTCCCGAGGGCCTCCATGAGTCTGTTGTGGGTGAGCTTCCGCTGGAGATGGATGTAAGCGAGGTGCGATGCATTCGTGAAATCCCGCAAGGGGATCCCGTGCACCCTCTGTCGAGGATTCAGAAACTCTTCCTGATATGTTTCCATACTGCAGAGGTGGTGTGTGACTCTTCGGGTTGGACACGTGATCTAAAGGCATCACTATTTCTCCACTGGGCCCCCTGTTTCTGCAGGGACCAGCTGACCCCTGCTGTCTCAACTGTACGCCGCTTTGGATGAAGGGGTCTGCCACATAAATAACAGTAAATTTAATATTTGCCTGGTAAACTAAGCCGTACGTCTCAGAGGCCTATGTATCTCTTCCCAGAAGGATTCACACTTTCACGGAATGAGTTTAAAAACTAGGGCTGTCAAAATTGACGTGTTAACGCGGATTAATCCAGCATCGTGATTAATCTGATTAAAAATATTAACGCATT
>JAODKM010000043.1:12488349-12500108 GCA_026780845.1 Petrocephalus sullivani
TTTTTGCGAGTGTTGCTATATCCTTCCCTGCCACTCCTCCCCCCCCCCCCCCCCCCCCCACCTCCCTTTGTGTATGTGATGTCATTTAGTAAAATTTATAGGGATTCTAAAATTCATGAAGGGCACCGTCCCGTGCGGATGAAAGTGCTGCGAGAACGAAAATCATCAAAATGCTTCGAGGAACTTTATGAAATGTCACCTTCTCTGGGACCCTGAGTGATAAATGTTACAGCAGGCCGACTCTAAGCTGGAAAACATTGCCGCTTAAAAGGACAGGCCAAGCTTTTATATTCCTCCGGGGGAGCCCTGCAGTCTCTGGGGGGGTGCTGTATGGACCCCGCTGCAAGTGCACCTTTTGCGGGAGGAGACGTGTGTGAGGAAACTTGCACAGGATTCTTTGATGGAACATGACACAAACTCCTGAAATCAAATCTTGCATGATTGATTTTTCTTTCCCTGTTCCATAATTCTCTCCAGTTCAGGGGCCCTGCGTGTGCATCAGGGCCAGCTTAGTGTACAGATGTGATCCCCTTCTCTCTGTGTCACTAGTGCGTTGTGTTTGCTCGGCTCCTGTGTCAGGGTTGTGGGTTTGAATCCTACCCTGCTCTGTGTGTGGAGGAATTCTGGAATCTTCGCATCAGTCAAAGTGGAAAGAATAATGGCAAAAAATCTGGAAATCGTATACTCTGCGTGTGCACGCGCCCCAAGAAGATCAAGCCCCTGCCCCTTTATTTAGCTACGAAGCACATTAGCGGGGAATCGTGTGAAATGTCAGAGCCGTCGCCGAGTACATCTGCCAAGCAGGCGGCTGTCTTCACCACGGGCCTACAGGCCCATCTGTGAGTCATCCAGCTACCCAAACCCCGCCTCTCTGTTGGCCGTGAACCTGCCTCACGGCACCAGTCCGGACCCAGAGATGCGCGGGAGAGAGAACGGCACCGGGCTGAACGGAAAGACTTTGAGAGTGTGACGAATACAGAAAAAAAAACCACAGAAAGGAAAGGAGTTTAGAGAGCATGTGGGAGGAGAAAGGAGGAGAAAAGATGTTCATCCAGACCGAGCGAGATCCCTCCTTGTAGGGTTGTCACTTTGGCTTTTGTCAGGTTGGGCTGATCTTACTGTGCTATAGCTGTGGATCAGACCTTTACATTTCTCTGTGGGTCTCGTTACACTCACTGGGGGGCCAAGGGTTAGGCCAGATCCAGAGATCTGAGGATATAGCTGGGATGAGATGAACGCCCACCGATTGTAAACTGGCTTGTCAAATCAACGCGTGGTTCACTGGGAGAGCAAATACACAATGATGCCGCACACACACGAAAAGACACGCGTGTAAGTGCATATCTGATACAGCGGACAGAGGGGTCCGTGCTGTCGTCCACTACAGAAACTCTCTGCACCCGGACTAGACGGCCGGCTTCGGTCGTAACGTGTGGGCTGCTCTTGCCTTTTTTTCGGCTGCCTTCAAGCCGCCAAGCGACTAGGTACCCGGAGGGAGCGACACCTGAGATGGAGCACGGCCGTGACCCTGTGGACAGTCGCGCTTCCATCCCCACGCCCTTGCTTGCATGCGGCACTGCGACGCCTGTGTTGCGATATTGCAGGTTATTCTTGCAGGCATCTGCAACCCCCGAGGCATCAGCGCGGGGCCAAAGCGGTGGAGTCATCGATCGCGGTGACGTTATGCGGCATGTCGCCGTGAGTTTGGCGTCCTGCCCTGCTGCCTGCTTGACAGGACTCTCCGTGGGTGGGTCGTTGGGGAAGTTGGGCTTAATTCTGGTAGATTCAGAGCTCCTGATCTCAATTCAGATTACATGATGAATGGTTAGCAATAGATGTGCTGGAAATGAAGTAAAATGAAATGCAAATTGAAATGAAAAATTAAATGATGCTTTATTTGCCACTTGCAGAAGTATGAGTACAGTTCCACCGAAATGCTCCTTTTTTTGCATATCCCATAATGCCTTTTTTTGAGACACACACAGACATATATGCAGTTCAGAGCAAAGCTTGGGGTCTGAGTGCAGGGTCCGCCATGTACCCAGCATCTTTGGAGCATGTGGCAGGCTTCCTGTTCTGCCGAGGCTTCCATGAAGTTTTGCATTTTTTCGGTACAGCTGTGTGAGAAGCAGGGACTGAACACAGATAACCCTGAATCTGCCAGTATTCCCATCCTTCCTTTCCCTTCTGTTTTGAGCTTACCTCCAAACCCCCCCCTCCCCCCCCACACGAGTTCTGCATTGCTGTTCTCCTGACTCCCGTCATCCCCATTGCCTGAGAAGCAGTCAACATTGCTGGACACAAATATTCCCCAGAGATTCTCCTTAACAGCGGATATGGAAATCAGCTCAGGGATTACCTGTGTGCAGAGCCCAGGGAGATTTGGGAGTTAGCAGGTGGTGAGAGAGGGAGAGAGGGAGAGAGAGAGAGAGAGAGAGAGAAAGGATGGAAAATGTCTTCTAAGGTCTTGGAAACTGCTACTTAATGCTCAGATTTAACACCGGCAATAACAGCTTTTATTATAAAATTAAACTTCGCTCGTCTCTCCTAGAGGCTGTAATGGCCTAATGTTTGGCGTTCTTTCAGCAGAAGACCTTCGGGTCTATAGACTGGAATTGGCGACACCCTTGGTATTAAATGCTGTTTAGTTCATTTCCCTGAAATCCAGCTTTTAATGTTGTTCATCAGGTTTACATTTACACTAAACAGAGCACTTCATTTTCTGTGAGTAATAAAATCAACGTTTTTATCTTCTGTTCCCTGGTGTGTATCAGTACTTGGCAGCTCTTGGCAGATACATCAGGCCTGAACTATTTTGTATGTGATTTTTTTCTTTTGATTAATATCGCCTTCTGGTAGCAGTTACCACCACATATCCCTACCCACTGTGGATAGATTTTTTCATCCCATGTGGTTTATAAGTCAGTGACCTTTTGGTTTGAACATGATGGCCTCACTACCATCCATCCGTCCATTTTCTGTCCAATTCAGGGTCGCAGGCCTCAGTTTAAATCAAGTTTATTTTAAATCAAGTTTAAATCCCGGCCTTGCTCTGTCTCCCCCTGCTCTGCTGGTTTGTCCTGTACTCATGTAGACATGCCACTGGGGGCACTGTGTGACTCAACAGGATAAGATCCTGTGCCCATAATCAGAAGGTTGTTGGTTCGAGGCCCTTACCCCCGCATATTCTCCAGGGACTTTTAACCTTGCCTTCACAATGAAAAAAATATAAATTATTGTTTGCCTATAAATGCGTGCCCTACAATGGACTGGCGTCTCATGTGGGCCGTCCCCTGCTCTCTACGTTTGTGTGACAGGCTTTTGGTTCAGTCCAATCCTGTACTGGGGAAGTGGTTATGGAGATGCTTTTGTTCCCAGGAGACCTTTAATCCTGCCGTCCCAGATATGTTATATTCCTTCAGTCACAGAGGGATGGAGAGTTCAGACATGCTGTTTTTCATGTGTAAATTGAAACATCCTAATTACCCGTAATGCCAATGTCCTTCAGCTATGCGTACAATGTCACTGCAAAGCCAGAAAACATTCCTTGTAGATCTCGAATGAAAACTCCAGTTTTATCTAAAAAGCAAATTACAAATTAGACTCCACCCAAATGTTTTCTATTCGTGTGAAGCGATTTAACAAAGATACTGTATGGAGAGCTGAAGTCTTCGGTATGGCAATTAAACTTGTCCTTGTATCTATAAATAATGACCTAAGATGATAGCATGAATGCAGAACACTGCAATAATTATAGCTCAAAGTGCTTTCGTCATCGGGCAGGTGTCGATTTAACTAGAAATTTAAGTAGCCTCCTTATGCCAGTAAAGTTAAAAATACGCAGATTTTCGTGCTTGTGTTTGAGTAAGGTCTTTGCATGATGAACAACAGTGACGGTGAAATACCTTGACGCCCTTTTCTCTACAGCTGGCGGGGGGCAAATCACGAATGCGTGGATATGCATACTTGACTATGGGGAGGGAGGCGGTGCTGAGCATACGACCTGTGCAGAAATCGCCAGAAGCCAATTACAAAGCACCACCCAAAATGCTCTTATTTTTGGGTCTAAATCATTAATGAGATCATTCCTGCTTCAGGTGGGAGATGACAGATTATGTTAACTAAGCCGCAAAGCTGAAGGGATGTCAAGGACTTTAATTTCTGCTGTTAATTTGGAGCAAAGACAGCTGGGAGGATGGCGCCGGTCCCTGCTCGCTGGCTGGTGGGAAACGGAGCGATCGCCCGTCCGAGGAGCGGTGCTTCTGCCAGCGCCTCTATTCTCTCTCTTTTCCGGCCCCCCAGGTCGCGTCCGCGATTACTTCGCTCTGCAATTTGTAGCCCAGTCAAGCCTGTGACCGATTGCATTGTACGGAAGGTATAAAGGCGCCGGTGTGTCCAGCCGCTTCTGTGATGGGGGCACGGTTGCGCAGCGGGGCTCCCTGACCGCCGCGCACCTCCAGCACCTTGCTGTGTGTATGTGCGGAGTGTATATGTTCTCTCAGTATATGGGCTGGTTTCTTTCCCCAGTCCAAAAACATGCAGTTAAGGTAAAATGCCTCTTAAGCGCTCTTAGTGCAGAGGACTGGCCAGTCACTGTCCTTCATCTTTTCCGTTAATACCGTAATCTTGCTACCAAACATCACACGCTCCTTGAATGGTCCATCTTTTCTCTCTTAGTCACTACACTGCTAGAAAAAAACCGCACGCATTTTCAGTGTTTTGGAAGCAACATGATCTGCAGCCTGATTAAGAGTCACCATTTGCTAATTGCAAAGAAGTAAACGACATCAATAGATTTCTTTTTGAGTAAAAAAAAAAAACGCTGATGCTTAGAAATGAAACAATCTCACTTTAGATCATTACTGGATTTGTCTAATCAGCCAATCTGGGACACATGAGTTCCAAGCTACAGTGAGCTTCCTCCTTAATGTAACAAACAAACAGAAAAAAGTGAAATTGCTCTGAGGTCATTTTTTTAAACCGCATATAAAATCTGATAAGAACCTCTACAGACCCCTGGGGGATATTCTTGTGCATACAGCAGCAAGGTATTTAAAATGTAGACAGACAAACATATAGTAAACTAGTAAATCTCCTCTGTACTATTAAACTTGACGGGCCATCAGAGCACACACAGCAAAAGACTAATCTCCTCTAAATGCAGAACCGAACCCCACAGGAAATCCTTTCTACCTGTGTCTATAAGATTGTATAACTCTTCCCCGTTCTGTAGGTGATCTTTTTCTGAAACACTAGGTCACTTTTCAACAATGAGTCACTTTAAGCACTAATCTGTTATTTTATTATGTACTACAGTAGTATGTAATTTTTTGGTATAGTTATTTCATTATTTTGTTTGCACTATCACTACTGTTGTCTCTTACCTGTATTTGTCTCTTACCTGTATTTGTCTCTTACCTGTACCCTCTTGTGCACTGAGCATGATCATGATGGAAGAATTTCCCTCTGGATAAATAAAGTTATTTCTTATCTTTTCTTAAACAAGCAATGCCATTGGTCAGGTTGGCAGAGATAGTCTAAATTTTTCTACATAACAGTAGTAAAGGCAAGAATCCCTTCAGTGTGGCTTTGGGCAGACTGCATAGTTTGCACTGTAGCATTTTGTAATATAATGATCCTTAAGCTGGCATACAGGTTGTTATTACTTTATGTAATTGGGTATAACTGGTTTGAAGCCAGGGAAAGCACATAATTAGGTGATTATCACTGCGCCCTCGTGCCCCCGGGGTTGTGGGTTTGGTTGCCAATGTCAGATCTGTGTGTGTACTTTGCATATTCTCCCCATGTTGCCGTGGGCTTCCACCGTGTACTCGGGCTTCCTCCCGCAGCTGGTGTCTCTAAATTGCCTTTAATCTGTGGTTATGTGTGTGCCTTACGATGGGCTGCTATCCCATCCAGCTCTATGTCCTTCCTGGAAGAAGATCTAGACTCACAGTGACCCTGTACTAGACCATTTCTTCAACTCCACCTGCTCTTCTCGAATGGTCCTGCTGCCTTGCGCCGGCATTTCGGTGGAATCCTGTTACCTTTTACAAATGACCCCGTTGTGAAGGGCCCCTTCCAGCCTGTTGTCAGACGTAGCTAAACCTACAACCTGTCCCCCGGCGACAGGATAAACCGCTTCACTAATTGCCGTAATATTCATAAATCCTCCTCCGTCCATCCCGACACTTGTGCCCTGGCTGGCTCACATTACGCCCGCCGCCTGTCCATGAATATGCAATGGCACATCGCAGCACGCAGACTGATTGGCTTTTTAACGCGACCGTCACCTCATTTTTTATGTATGTATTTTTAATGGTCCAAAGTTCATTTTGTCTAAACATCCCCCCCCCCCCCCACTCCCAATGGCATTAGTCTAAAATAGTGATGCTTTTTTGCTCTGGATGCTGTTATTTGTTTTGATGGCCCTCTATGTAAATTGCAGCAACTAATTCTCACCATGTGTCACCGAGCCCTGAGTGAAGCAGCCGCTTTCAGCCTCGGTGGCAAACTCACACCCCCCCTCCTTCTCGACACTGTGTCGTGCTACTAGCTGTGGGCGCAGCGTGTGGCTCAGTGGGTTACGATACCGGGCCTGTGATTCACGATTTCACCCTTGGACCCCTGAGCAAAACCCTTAATTCCCAATTTCTCCAGGGACTCTTTGACACTACTTTCTCGAAAACGGCTAAAAACATCCACTAAAATAAATAAAATATGAGTGTAGTTCCTCTTCCTGTGGGCTGCCCGGAGTGCTTTGTGCTACGGCCAGCCCCACATGCTCTCTGAAGGCACCCGGATGTGACTCTCACAGCCGACAGGATAATCCCACCAGGAATCAGCTGCACGTCGCACTTGACGGATGCTCCTGTCGGTTCTGAGCCGGCTGCTGGCTGCTGTGCTATCTGTCAGGCTCACCTCAGCATGGCGGCATATTTTACATCCCCGGCTCTGCCATGGATTTGTGCTGAATGGAAAGCGAGCAGGCGGTGATTCTAGGATTCTAATATGGGAGGCATGTGAGGGACCAAGCTTACCATTAGCCAATGATATGTTCTGAATTGGTGAGTGATGGGGGAGGGGGCACTCCAGGGGCCAATCAGCATTCGGCTTGGGCCTGTGGCCCCGCCCCTGAATGAAAGTCTTTCATTCCATCTCTTTTCCCAGCTGCTTGCTGTGACTCACATATACATTCTCCTCCCCTGGTGATTGGCTGAGGCAGTTGATTTGCCTCCATATTGCCCTTGTTAATTTTTTTTTATTTTAATTTTAATTTTGTGCCAGTATTTGGACCAGGACAGTCACAACAGGGCTGTCTGTTCTCTTGAGACCTCTGGTATTCAGATCTGTCAGGTGCAATCTACCCTTATGTTTCTTATTTGCGCTTCTGCAAACATCACCCAGCTGTTGTTTGCATTCCTGCAGTTTTGCATAGGAAAGGCGACAATAGATGAGGGAATTATCGACTGTAAATTATATAGGTGGATAGTTTACATAGAAGGGGATACAAGTGGAGGAATCTTAAAATAACCTTTTCATGACTATTCATTTCTGAATTTTAATGTGTAGACGAGTTCGCTTAGTGTCCTGTTTCTTGTCAAGGTGCTTGTTTCTGGCAGGAGATATGATGCGTGTGAGGTTGGTATTTAGTCACTAGGAGGGAGAATGCGCTTGTTTTCCAGGCCACAGCAGGGGGCGCTCTGACACGACAGCATGGCAGTTCAGTGTTAGTGGGGGGGGGGGTGAGCTGTCAGTGGCCCAGCAGGGGGGGCTGTGGCGGCCTTGCATCTCACCTGCTCCCTCCCCACCTGCTGTGGCACGACTTGGTTTCGGAAACAGGTGGCAGCGTGCAGGAAAGTCGAGGCTCGGGAAATAGTGGAGGCTCGCCGGTTTCCGCCAGGCTTCAGATGGTCTGGAGGGCTGTCATGTCTTCTGAGGACTTCCAGATCTTTCGCCGGATGTGCCGGGTTGCTCCGTTCTGTCACAAATGTTGTACAGGCGGCTGCCGGGCACTGTTGGCTCTCGCTGAGGTCTGGCCGTTACCAGGGATGTGATGTGGCCTGAGCCGTTTGGCATAATTAAGAGGTAATAATTCTTTGATCACAGGCTCCAGGGGGCGCTAAGTGAGTCGGCAGGGAAGGGTGGATGTTTGGGGGGGGGTGGTTTAGCGGAATGGTAGGAGGAGGCTGGAAAGATTGATTTGGCGCATATCTATTGAGCCAGGTAACAGCCGGCTGATGGCACATTTGTCTGCCCGGTTGCCCTGGGAAACGGAGGTAGGCCAGTGGGGAGTATCTGAGGACTGCAGGCTGGAAGGATCTCGAGAGGCGGTTTAGCGGCACGTTCAGGCTACCCACGGCCCCCCCGGAACCGGACCAGCCTAATTACTGTTCAGAGCCCTTTGTGTTTTTGGCATCACCGTGTCATTCTGTATTACCTCTGCAGTGGTGGCAGGGAGCATCAGAGGCATTGAGAAATAGGTTTCAGTGCCTCAAATATCCGTAGAAATCCACCACGCTGCATGTAAAAAAAGTGGGTTTAGTAAATATCCAGCAGAACTAAAGAGCTTTGTCTCCATTTCTCCCTGGTAATGGTAGACACACACGGAGCATTGATATTCCTTAGCTTTACAGTGAATAACCACCCTCCCCTTAACATGCTGAGAGCAAAGCTCCCTGCAAACGAGCTTCAAGGTGACGTTTCATTACTCAGGGGACAAATGAGGCTTTTGGACCTGTGGTGGGCGGGACCTACTTGTGTTAGTGCGAATTGTGGGCGGAGTTTCTATTTTAGTGGGGTTCTTTTCCTCAAGGTTTGTGGGTGGCGGTCAATTTTGTCATGTGACGTGTTACATCACTGTGAATTCTTTCAAGGTGAGTATTTTAACTGAGAGGTAACTGTGGTGAACACTTGGGGGCTGTGGGGGTGGGCAGGAATAGAATAGAAAAACCCTTATTAATTAAAAGAGCTTTCGGATTTCTTGGGGGGAACGGATGATCCTTGGACTCTTGGCCCTGGGAAGACGAAACAGACACACCTTGACCAATTGCCTTGCCAGTAGACAGTGAGGTTTTTATGCCCGGTTAGCTATCGTCCTCTATCGATAGCGATGAGCCCCCCCCCCCCCGGGCTAACAAGCTAGCAGCTGGTAGACATCACTTTATATTTCTTATTTTTATTTTTCTCCATATTACATTTACAGTAACAAGTCAATTGGAAAAGCAGCGCTTGCTAGTTTTGAACCGAAAAGTAGCTGGGGCTCACTAGCTGACGACTAAGGTGCAAGTAAGGTATAAATCTGATAATCTGATTGGCTTGCTAAACTGATCCCGATCATGCTAATGGTATAATTGACTGTAAGAAAAGATACGAGATAAGATAAGATAAAGCTTTATTGTCATCATACTTCCATTGAAATTTTCTTTTCCTTTATGTACGTTTTGCAGCCCCCTGAAAGACCATAAATTTGAATATAGGCTATCAAAATGGAGCTATGAGAATAGGAATATGGGATGGAGTAAACAATCTAAGCGAGGGATTCTATAAATGTGCATTGAAATAAGTTACAATGTTTTGAGTTGTGCTATTTGCAACTGTATGCAACATTCATGGGCCCTTCAGCCAGGCCCTTAACCGCCAGCCCCATGGGCACTGCTGCAGGCTGCTACTCTTCGCTGCCAAGCTCGCTCTCACCTGCATGTGTGTCATGGAGAGCAGGATCGGGTCGGCAAAAGAGGATTACCCATCCGGGATCAATGAAGTGGGATCATTTGGGATCATTGGTCAGTGTGTGAAGCAGGGAGGGGAAATGGATAGATGTCGGGGTGTCGGCGCGTACAGGTGCAGTGTAGACGTAGTGCAGATGCAGTGTAGATGCAGTGTAAACGCAGTGGCTCAACTGTCTGTCTTAACGCACTTTAAATTGCAATTCTAATCTTCTCATGGTCCTGTATAATGGTGCACCTCTTACCTTTGGGTAACAGAGTATAAAGATCAAGCTGTATTTGTAACTATTATCCTGACAGGTTGGATGAAATGGTATGTAGCTCAGCGTGTTAGAATGCTTGTGATTGGAAGGTTGCCGGTTCAAATCCCATCTTGATAGAGCCGGGCCTGTGAGCGAGGCTCATAACCTCCAATCACTCCCGGGCCTGGCTGACCTGGCTTTCTCAGCAAATGTGTCTGCCACATTAATACAATGTAATAATCTGTTCTTAGCTGCCTCAGAGCCACCTCTGCAGAAGGGAGGGCCGCTGTGTCTGTATGGTAGTGTGTTGGTTCTGTCTTACAGGCTCCCTCCTTGGCCTATATACTCTACTGTTTCCTCAGCCACTCCACCTCCCTTTGTACTGTGTTGGGTAGCTTGCAGGATTCTCTGAAAGGATATAATAGTTCTTAAAGCCTTATAAGAATGTTTGGCTTGCCAGGGGAAATTCTACCATTTTTTAAGGGGGGGGGGGGTGTAAATTAGGGTGACCAGATAATCCATGTCAGGGAGGACACTTTGAACTAGGACAGGATTTTTAAACTACCATTTCAATTAAAAGGACCTGGATTTCACTTAAGCGCTGCGTTCTTGCTGCGTGTTGATTGGTCCGTCTCCTATAATCATGCACACATCAGTAATGTTAAATGCGAAACAGCTGGACGAGTCTTTCAATCAACGAAACAAACCAATCAAAGCACAAGAAGAACTGAACTATTTAGCAGAGCACAGGAGCCTTTCAGTTTTAATGTAGTTTGTAAAACCTGAAGTAGCTCAAAGTGTCCTTTCTGACATGGATTATCTGGTCACCCTAACTTACATGTAAGTGGAGCCATAATTCATACAGAGGGGCCATCCTTATCATTAGCCAATGATATGTTTTGATTTGGTGAATGACAGGGGAGAGGGCACTCAGGGGTCCAGTCAGCTCTTAGCTGTGGGCCATTGCTCTTGTGGCCCTGCCCCCCTTTATACGCCCCCAGTAGCCTGCTTCTGTTCAGGTCATGTGAAGCAGGGATGACGAGATAATCTGACTCCTTGTCCCGGTTGGCTGATGCCGCTATAGCGAGACCAGGGGATGCATCTCCATCTATAGGAACGCGGCCTTTCTCGGCTGGGTCCTGACACCCTTGGTTCTGATTGACATAATGCGAGCTCTCGCCATAACCCCGCCTACCTCATAAAGATGAGCTGCGTCCTGCTGTCTCTAAACTGCTGGCTCCCCTTGCTTCTGTATGTGCCTGCTTGTCCTCACAGCTCTCCTGTCTTGCCTCTGTGGCCCACCCTCCCCATTGGCTTACTGTTGCCTCAGGAGCCTGTCTCTGATTGGAGGATATGTGCTCCAATCACACGCATCACTTTCTACAGCGCATGCCTAGCTTTTGAGACATGGTGCATAATGTGTGGAAGGCATGTGAAAAGAGGATCATGCATGTGAAATGACATGCTTTCAAGGGCTTTTTACTGTTTTTTCATCCTATGCAATCTGGTCTCAGTTTATTTAATCTTATTATGAGCAAAAACATTCGATTTAGGCGATATTTAGCATGGATTTCACCTGAAAACAGCTCAACAGGGGACTGCCCTGAGTCGGCTATGCTTCGTGTTTAATTTTAACAGCCTCCTGAGCACAAAAAGTCAGCATAGTGATAACTCGAGCAACGTGAGCTTTCCACGTTTCTTGCTGTTTCCCCACGCGCAGAGAGGCTCAAAAGGCCGTTTTGAGCGTTTTCAGAGCCTTCTGAGCACAAAAAGTCAAAATAGTGATAAC
>JAODKM010000043.1:12500208-12520186 GCA_026780845.1 Petrocephalus sullivani
GTCTCAGCTGCAGGGTGGGTGGGGAAGCCTGTCCGTGTGTCTATTATTATTATTATTATTATTCTTTTTTTTTTTTTTAATTCTCCCCCCCCCCCCCCCCCCCCCGCAAAGTGCTTTTGTGACTCCCGGACAGCAGGCCACGATGTAATGAACCGGACCTTTAATCCACAGCAGGATTCCCGGCCAAAGGATATCTGCACCTTTTCTGTAATAAGAAGCCCATTCTGTAATGAAAGTCGAGGCAGCTGGCCTGATCGCCACTCACTTTAACCTATTAGTGGATTGTAATGCTGGGCTTTCATTTATTAATGATAAATTAAAATCAGTGACGGAACATTCTTCTTTGTCAGAGAACATCAGACGTGAGCCGGTCAGCCTGTAGCTGATCTCCCACATTCCTGCTTCTCTGAATCTGTAATTGACGGTCGTGTCACACTCGGCGGCTTTTTAAGCTCCAGGCCTGGCCTGAGGATGTGCCTCACTGAACCTGCCCCCCCCCCACACACACACCAGACTCAGGACACTTATTGATAGTGACAGTTCCCGGCCATCCTCCATGGGCAGCAGCAGCTGCATGTCAGCTTTGACACCAGGGGGCGCACTGATCACTGACCAATCTGCTCTGGTCAGACTGCCGCCCGGACCTGACGGTCTTTGACAGGCCCGCTGTGTTTCACTGTTACTGGAGCCCCGTCTTTTTCCATCGTCTCCCTGCTGCTCTATGCCACTTCCCAAACCAGTCCAGCGGTGTGTCTGAGGGCCACCGCAGAGTCATTAACTATACGCCTCTTTTCCTTTCCAGCTGATGCTGCGGCCTGTTACCCGAAGCAAGGTAACCCCAAGAGGGTCGATTTGGGGTCGAGCTTCAGCCCCACACCCGTCAGTCACCCCCCAACACCCCCCCGTCTCCACATATTTATTAGACAGGAAGATTTTGTAGAACTGCCCCCCATCCTTCAAGGCTGACCATAAGCGAGGAAAGAGGGGATGTATTTTAGGGGCCCAGACACTAGGGGAAGCCCCCACCAGACTCATTAAAAAATATGAAATCACCATTATGAAAATTCACCACGTTTATGTAGCCCCATTATTTATATCTGAACTTTTTGACGTACAACCACAACATGTTCTTGTAAATCTGACACCGTATATGCTAAATTAAAGTCTAAAATCCCACTGTCCTGTCTTTTCTTGCTCCTCCCCCATTTCCACCCCGCCACCACGCACACCCCCGGATTCCCCCTCACCCCCAGACGCAGAGCGCGGCGGCGGTCACATGATCTCCACGGACGACGCGGAGTACCCGCGCGAGTACCGCACGTTGGCCAATGGCACGCGCCGCTTCTCCAACGTGGGCCTGGTGCACACCTCGGAGCACCGGCACACCGTCATCGCGGCGCAGAGCCTGGAGGCCCTCGCCGGGCTGCCCAAGGTCGACATGGATCGCAAGCGGGACGCCTTCATGGACCACCTCAAGAACAAGTACCCGCCGCAGCACCCGCCCTCGCCCTCGCCCTCCCACGGCAGCATGCGGGGGGCGCCAGACCGCATCCGCGAGCAGGTGAGCATATCCTGAGACGTGAAACTGCAAAACCCAAAATAATTCACACTATTCCCTGGTCATTCCTCTCAGAAAGTACAAACCCCAATAGCTAATGGTTGGTCACTATGAGCTACTTCTGGTTTTTCTCTCGATTACCCCCCCATATTAGAAACAGGGCAGCTCTCTAAAATCCATACTTCATGTACTCAGCCCCCAAATGAAATGCCAAGTTTCTGTGTTTATCTCGGAGCCTGGATGGTAAAGCTGGGCTGCTGGATATGCTTGTGTGGAATCTGTGCATGACCTCACGATTGGCGGAACGGGGGAAGATAGATCGGGGGGGAGCAGCCTTCGCGGAGGCTCTGTACCTACGCCGACACCCCCCAGCCCGCTCGACGTGTCCGTCTCCATGCGGTGCCTCTGCGCGGCGCTCTGGAGGATGTGGTGCGGCTGGTCCCCGGCGTGGTGCTCGCCAGCGCCTCCCCCGCACTCCTTGGGGAGGTGCAGACAGCCCGCCTCCCGTCCTTCCGCCTTTCGCTCCGCTGAGTGAATTTAACCTTTCGCTCTTAACCGCTGTGCACAGACTATGATTTTTATTTCCTGCTCTTCGCTTACGGCTTGTCACCCATTCATTGCTCTCTCTCTCTTTCCCTCGCTCTGCATGGACGAGCCACCATTGTCATGCCGGCCGGAGTGCCGGGGCGAGGGAGCGAGAGGGCGGGAGCAAGAGTGAGAGACAGGTGGAGTCCGCTGTTGTCACGGCAACCCTTTCCTTATAAGGAGAGCCGCGATATCGTATTGCAAAGGTCAGGCTGGAAGGGGGAGGAACAGAACCAAGGGAGAGAGAGAGAGATAGGGAGAGACAGAGAGAGATAGAGAGGGAGAGAGATAGAGGGGGAGAGAGAGAGGGAGAGACAGAGAGAGATAGAGGGGGAGAGAGAGGGAGAGAGAGAGATAGAGGGGGAGCGTGAGAGAGAGGGAGAGAGAGAGATAGAGGGGGAGAGAGAGAGAGCGAGAGAGGAGGAGAGAGAAAGAGGGAGAGAGAGCAGGAGTGTGAGAGAGAGAGAGAGAGATAGAGGGGGAGTGAGAGAGAGAGAGGGAGTGAGAGAGAGCGAGATAGAGGGGGAGAGAGAAAGAGGGAGAGAGAGCGGGAGCGTGAGAGAGAGAGAGAGAGATAGAGGGGGAGAGAGAGAGGCAGACAGATGTAGAAGGGAGAGACAGTCGCGAGTCAAAGCAACAGAGAACCTGCAGCAAGGTGAAAGCTCTGCTACCGGCGGAATCCTGTGTCACCGCGGCAGCGGGACCGTGCGCGGCGGGAATGGAGGCGGGAGGAGGAGGGAGCGAGGCCGGGGCGGGCAGGGGCCGCGACTGGACCAACCAGTCCGCTAGCTAGTTAATTAGCAACAGTGTGGTGCACGCACTCATCAGCAAGGGGGGGATCTCTGAACCCGTCCGGCGGAAGCTTCCAGCGTAAGATTGCTGCCGCACGTGCGATAGGCTCGCGCGAGGAGCCGTGTCTGGATGACGCCATAGCGGGAAGAGAGTCCATGGGGGAGTCCGGGGACACGCGGACTGAAGGTGAGATGCGCCCCCATAGCCACCCCTACCCCAGCCTGTCATTTTGCATGCCTTTTCCCGCGGTTTCTGCTGCTACAGCTGTCCAGGGTCCCCTGGTGCAGGATCAGCTGCGGGTGGGCGGGCGAGTGGGAGACACGGAAACGCTATGGGGGGAGAGAGAGAGAGAGAGAGAGGGGGGATTGTAGCTCGCTTGGCATGCAGGTCAGGTACCACGCTGCTCCGTCTTCCTGCTCTCACCACACGCTCCCGTTCCCCCGGGTGGGCGGTAGCTCGGATGCCCCTTGACCGGACCGGCGGCGCCGAAGGCGTTGGGCATCCCGGGTCTTGCCACGCGCCGCGATCCGGGGAGTGCGAAGCATCCAAGTGCAGAGCCACAGTCCCGCCGCGGATCGGAGTCCAGCGTTACGTCACCCGTGCTCGTGTGCTGTGTAGCGTGAATGCCGCTCGCCGGCTGCCGACGTCTCCTGTCTGCATGAAGTCGGCGACACCATGTGAGAGGGGGAGCTGGGATGGATAAATAGGTGGACCCCCCATGGACTCAGGATTTGAGCCCAACATCACAGTGAGAAAACATGGAGATGAATTCTTTTTGGAAGGTACAAAAAACATCCCACTGAAGCATCGAAGGCGGAGCAGAGTACAGGTCCCAGGAACGGCCTCAAATGGTCACTGTGGACGGACAAAACAAAAGAGGCATGTTTGTGTGTACTGTTAGCAGCCAGGCACAGGTGTGTCTAATCGATGCAAATAACCCTGGTCACCTGATCGGAGACCAAGCCTCACCCCCACACCCCTTTTGGCTGAAAGCAGTATGAGGAGACCCCATAAGGTGCGCCCTTTTGCACACCGCTGCATTTGGGAAGGCAGCTGAATACTTACGAGTGGACTGTCACATATAAGGACTGAAATTACTATATTGTGCTGAAAATGGGTGGAAAATATTTTCAGGGGCAGGTGGCCAAAGGAAGCATAGATCTGAAGGACTTGTTATTGGGGGGGACCCTATTTCCATGTATTTGTTAATCCTTAACCAGACCTTCTCCAGAGATGATCGGAAGTCACTTTGTATAATTTGTATAGTAGCATGGCAGCTTTTAAGGGTACATCTTTTTTAATGGTAAGATCCACGCTCAGGTTTTGATCAAAAGGTTGCTGCCTCAAATCCCGGGGTCAGCGGGGGGATGTCACCTTCGGGCCCTTAAGCAAGGCCCTTAACCCCAAATTGCTCCGGCGATTGACTGGCTCTTCTTAAACAGAGTTGTCAGTCACTTTGAAATTAAGTTGCAAAATAAAATGAAAAATACATAGTATTGAAGCGGCATGGCTGCGACAAACATCCAGGCTGGGACCTAGAGGGGGGATGTGGGGTGCCGAGCAACAGCCTGGTCATCCTGGGTCCAGACGGTGAGATGGGCGCGGGGGATATTCGGAGCATATGGCTGGTGTGGGACCAGAGCCGGATCCCTGTGAGACGTGGAAGCAGCGAGGGGGTTTTTGCACACGGTGATATGCAGACACGTGGGTCTCCATGAAGGCGAGAAGGGGGCGTCGCCTCCTGATGGACACGCCCCCTCTGTAATCAGAAGCTAAACAAAGCTCATGACCTCACATACGCCCACAGATCCAAATAAACACACCTGCGCATGTAACGTGCAGGCAAACGAGAACACGCCTTTGAAACAGGTCAGCTCTTTTCCGCCCGCATTAATTTTCTGCACACATATCGAATATTCCTTAATACCTCAGTACAGGATATCATTCCAGTATAGAAATTTCAACTGACCGTGTCTAGAGTGACTGTCCCATGTCAGTCTGCCTAAGCAACAAATCCTGACTCTGCTAGGATAGTTTTTCAGCTGCAGTTAAACTGAACTGGAAGTAACTGTACGTTTATTTTCTGTTTGTTCTCAGTAAATATGTAGGTGTTGATCTTAATGTCTGCGTATTTAAGTTGCCAACACAATGGTGCCAGAATCTATTTCACCAGCTAGCTGTGGTGAACTATGGCCGTTTGGCACGTGGCGGCCTGTGGAAAAACCCGGATAAATTATACCTGTAGACAATGAAAACCAGGCACAGTGGAAACATTTGTTCTTCAAAAAATAACACATTTCCACTCCTCAAATATTGCTTTATAGTGTTTATCTTACTACATTATATGCTGCATTACATTACTGCCGTTTGTTTGTAAAAATGTAGGAAACGTTCGCCTATGTTAACGTCACAGACCGGGCAGGGTGAAAAATTGCTGTCATGCTATGGTTGTAATGAGCATAATTTATCCGTTTTAGCGGTAGTCAGGTTTGAATGGTTCCCTGTGAAGCAGGCTCTCTCTGTTTGTGAGCTCTCCTGCAGTAATGGTCGTGCACTTTAATTAATTATACCTGTTTATCTCTGTGTTTGACGGTGTGTTCATTAATAACGATACGTGACCAGGTTATTCAACAACACATCTAAATGGCATTTCAGACTCTTTTCCCCTCTGTGCATTCCACTTAAGACGCGCATGAAAGGTTTCGTTTTTTGTCTTTGAAGCGATGGGTACAACTTGGACACAATATTTAAATATATTTCCCCCCCGAGCTGAACATTCATCACAGTTTCTAAGTTCTTCTGACTTGCGTGACTCTGGAAAGGTAGCCGCTAAATCTGTTGCTCCAAAGCTGATAAACGCAAGGAAACATTGCTTGGTATCCTAGGTAACCTTTGTTTAAAGCTGAGCATCCTTTATTAATGAGTACATACTGTTCATTATAGCATCTTTTATTGCATATGAAAGTCCTGGAAATTTGTGTCTGGATGGCTCTTTGTAGAGCTATCCTCTTGTGTTTGCCTAAGCCTGTTGTCACCATACTCGGTTGCCATTGTTGTGAAATGTAGCACCCCTGTGTAAAAGCCTTTGTTTCACTTGTGTAAGGTGAAATATGACCCTAATGAATTGAGGGACTCAGTGGGTGCATTGTTAGCCTGCACCCCCAGGGTTGGGGGTTTGAAATGTTCCACCGCCCTGTGTGTGTGGTGTTTGTTTGTTCCGGCTGTGTTGTGTCAGATTCCTCCAGGTAATTCAGTTTCCTCGCAAGGTCCAAATGCAGGCTGACTAGCATCTCTAAATGGCCCTTAGTGTGTGGTTATGAGTGTGACTCTGTGTATGTGAGTGTCTTGGGTTTGATCTGCATCCCATCCAAGGTGTCCCCCAGCCTTCTGTGAGATTCCGGGCTGCCTGGTCCTGATCCTGCTGGCAATAATTAATTGGTAGATGAATGGGTGCATTGACTTATTAAAGATGCACATTTGGTGAACTGCAGGGTCTTGTTTTTCTTGCCTATTTCAATGATGCGGAGGTGGAATAAATGTGTGTTTGGGTATGGTCTACAGCGTGAGCTTGTATTCATTTCAAATGCTGTAGGGTTAAATCCATCTCTCAGTCTAAAATGCCTCAAGTTATTCAGCTGATAGTGTCGATAGTTCTTCTTCTACTTTTATGTATGGTCAGGGGCAGACTCGCTGAGATAGGGAGGGGAATTGGACCGGGTTGTCTTTTTGGAAGCTCTGCAAAAAATCTGAAATGAGCATGGGGGGGATCACAGTGGATCCGGAAAATCGCTTTTCAAAAATCTGAATTCATTTTTTTTTCAGGCTTAGGAAAGACTATACACGCTACCAGTTCCCAACAGGACCTTTGGTAGCTAGACGGAGATTTGTAGTACAGGATTAAAGCCAAGGTTAACCTTTGCCACCCGACCCTTATTGTCACACAAGTCTCCAGGTTTACGTGGCTTCAGCGTTCGCCAAGCGGTGCTGTGATCGTTCCACGGCGAGTGTCAGGATCGGCACTGCGTATTAGCATGAGGAAGCACGTGCTAGAGGGGTGTCCAGGGGCCGCGCCAACCTTTCCTAGGCAGAGACCTTTTGACTTTCGCTTAGTCTGAGTGCGAGGCTACTCTCATCTGTTTAGCTCGAAATTAAGGTGGGGGGTTGGAAACAGTGATTATAAACTGCTGTAGCCTCAGGACCCATAATTTTCCTTGGTCATCAAATCACGATACTAAATTTTTATATGGTACTGTATGCATAAAAGTTGCCTGCTGTTGAGGAGGGGGGGGGGGTTCAAAAATTTGCACACACACATGCACAGTATGCACACACACACACATCACATACACACATATATATATATATATATATATACATAATCATATTTCTTTATTCGCACCCCGAAAATGGACTCGCGATCTGCCAGTGCAGTTGCTTAGTGAGCACGGCTAGTACGGGCACCATCGCCATGGTAATAACTGCAGCAATTATGGATGAAGAATGATGGCCCTAAACTGTGTGTGCCCCCAGCGGAGCAACGCAAGTCTCGTAAACACACTGACACTTAGGGGCGGCGGGGGGAGGGGGGCCTGCTTGGTAATCTCCACTCCATCCTGGCTCCATCTCAGAAAGCTTGATAATGTTAGCCGGTGAGGTGGACCAACTAAATCTGACATTAAACTTGATGAAGTTCTTGTTCTCTTCTCTACTCCTCCTCTCTGCCAGTTCTAGCATTTTCTTTTTATCTGTCACCATCTCTGTCCCTCTGATTTAATTTAAGGCCATTGTCAGATGTAGATATAGAAAATGTAACAGTCTCTCTCTCTCTCTCTCTCTCTCTTTCTCTCTCTCCCCAGCAACAGCCCAACTACTGGAGCTTTAAGGTCAGTGCTGTAAGTGGCAGAACTCTCTGTTTTTGTCTGTGTTTGTGGGGCTCTGTACCCACACCTGTATCTGTCTCTATGTGCTCATCACTTGTCCATCCAGCATTTGACGCTGGTTCTGTTGGGTTGAGGTGGGGACTTCGCATGGGGGAATTTACTTTTTACCTAAAGAATGACAAGTCTCTCACAGACACCTTGAAGAGCTGAGACCACTGTTTGGGGTCATTCCTCCACCGGTCTATAGAACATACTGGTCTGCAGAGCTGGGTCATTGGGCCGTTTTGTGGGTTATTGTGAGATATGTTCTCCGTGATGTTTAGTCTATGTGCCAGATGTTTCTCCCTGATGGGTCTCTTTGCCTGTATTGCCAATGCTAGCTTCTCCCAGTTTGGTCCTTGACCACCAGCAGTCCATGTTTTCGCTCCCTCCCGGTTCCCAGTAGGCAGGTGACTGGGGAAGAGTAAAGACGTGGACCGGCTGCGGGTCCCCGAGGACCAGATCGGTAAACACTGTCATATATGTTTTTTATATTTTTGGGGATTTGAAGAGCTGTCTCAGTGTAACTGGCTGCAGGTCCTGCATCACTGCTCCTGCTGCATGAACACTGGTGTCCACTGTCCACCTTCTCGACACCGTGTGTAGGAGTCAGTACTGTCTCATGGCCACGGCTGGGCTCGGGTTTGATCCCATGCTTCTCAGTACAGAGTTGCCTTCAGAGATCATGGTGGTGAGGTCTTGTTGACATTTTCTGATGATGGTAAGAATCTGGTTAGAAAAATGACAGCTGAACACAGTTCAGCTCCCTGACGGTTTCAGCCACAAATACCAGTTTACAGCCACAGATACCACCCTACCCTGTACTGCCCAGCACAGCAGTAAACCCTCTTTTTGGACACTGGTGTTTCCATTACCTTCTGTCAGTGCAGACTAAGATAAGCTTAAGATAAGGTGTGCTAAATGCTAACGGCCAAATTAGCTTTTCAATAAGGTTTGAGAGCCCAGATTGCCCTGCCTGAGTTAATAGCCACAGCTCCCGTGGCACTGTGGTGAGGATGTAGGTTCTGCTAGCAGGCAGGTGTCAGTCTGCTTTCCATTGACAAATCTGTCGCAGCCCCTGCGACGCTGGGCTGCCTAGCCGCATGGTGAGGTGTGGAATATGGGCTGTGGCCCAGCAGCAGACGGCGGAGGGGCTGTCGCATGTGTGTTACATCTCTCAAAAGGCATCCTTCTTAAAGGGAAGATCCTTAAAACATCTGGTGACAGAAATGTAGATTGCATCTATCATAAATTAACTCACAACCCCGGCTTCCCCTTTAAACAAGAAATTTCCTCCAGTTTTGATTCAGTTGGATCTCATATGTATGCCGGTTAGTACATATGCTCTATTTCATGCAAATTTTGTCTTTGCAAGCAAAATGGACATTGTAGGAGCAATTCTTCATAGAAGCAATATGTCAAGGTTGGCTTTTGATTAAGTATAATAGGTATTGCATTTATAATATTGGGAGATATGGGGAAACATACAATTGGATTGTGGGAAGCTGTATTAAGCACATCGATATGTTGAAACCTGCTGACAACCGCGCAGCAGATGTGGCAAAAGAAGCGGTTCTTGTCCAGCTCGTACGCCCAGCTGACCAGTGATGCCCCATGCATGCAATTCCTCCCCCCACTGCTCTTAAAAAAATACTTATTCTCTGTCTGCCAGCTTGATTTTGAAGTGCCTGTTGAATTTGCATATATGATTCCTACGCATCCATTTCTATGAATATTCATCAGCCAGCCGGAGACTAATATCCAATCAGCATCGACGGGGGAGAATTTTAGCCCCTCCCACTCTGAATACCCATTGTTTTGGAGGTTGCCAGGAGAGATCCAGTGAGAAATATTTAGCGTTCCAGCACAGTACACCACGCACTGGGTTAAATGTCCCATGTAACTTTAGGGCCCCTGTGGTTCTAGCTAAAAAACAAGAACTTAATGTGACTTAATGTGACATTTATCTGCATATATTAGTAAAAGCTATCATCAATTCATCTTCTGTGCTGCACATCCAGTACTGTGTGTGTGCAGACTTCACACACATTGAGCCAGGGGTAGGAATCAAATGTGCAACACTTTGGATGAATAGCAACTAAGGGATTAGTGCATTGTGGGTAAAGTGAGTACTAATGACTGTCATTCTGTTTGAGGGGGATCATTTATTTCAGTTGGCAAGCAGATAATTTTATCCAAAGTCGCCTTGAAAGCTTGCAATTCTACACTTAGAAAAAACGCAATTCGAACAATCCCCCGTGGAACAATTCAGGTTAACAACTTTGTCCATTAGAGTTTCCAGGGGTTCACACTTCGTGTCTGAAGTCGAGGCGTGCTCCTCTGCGTCTGCTGCTTATTGGTGCTCCTGGGTCTCAGTGTGCCTGCCTCCAGTTCCCGGCTGTTAGCAATGCAGCTTCCCGAGTGACACTGCTGTCCTCATAATCCTGCCCGAGCTCCGTGGGGCCCTGTGCAAATACACGGACCTCTCTGGTTCTGGCTTTTCCCCCGTTACTAATTGACGAGGGAACCCCGGTTCCCCCATGTTAAGCTGTGTTCGTGCCGAGCCCGATGGCTGTGTGCCAGGCAGGGCATGTGGCTGCTGAGGAGCTCTCCGTGGTTCTCCATCGTTCCCTGCAGAGCCACATCTTCTCGCAGCAAAGAGGAAATACATAGCTTAGTGTTTAAGTTCTCGTGTTTAAAATCTCGTATGCTACAAGCAGGAGTGTGTGTGAAGGTGACACAGTCACCGCATGACCTGGGACATCACTAGTGATTGTGGGCCCCATGAAAGCACATCGTATTGGGCCCCCAACCCAGGCCAATACAATTATGTTCCAAATTTATTAGGACCTCTGCCGCTTAGGGGCTCTTGCTGTCTTGGTGCTTCTGCTTATACCTCCCAGGTTTGGGAGTATGAGCCCCTACCCCTATTGTGTGTGTGCGTGTATATTTGTTTCCCAACCCGGCCCTCATGGGCCCCCAGACGGTCCACATTTTTGTGCCCAAAGACCGGCATGAGAAACGCGGGTCTAGCTCATTCTCCACCATCACCCGTCCATCCTGGTTCAGAAAGGGCCGGTTGGGTGAGACTGGCACCTAGCTATAGCGCGGCCTCCCCCCCCCCCCGTCGATGTGCAGAGGCGGTGCATACGAGCGCTTCGATTTACAGCTGCCACCGGGGAGCAAGAAATTGTCTCGCATTCGGGCCAAATCGATGCCGACGTTTTATCTACCCCATGGGTGTGGGATGATTCATGCCAGCCGTTATTAATTCTCTGCGTCAAGACCGGCACGGGGGTCTATGACGGCTGAGGGACAAAAAGAAAATGGAGAGGGAACTTCTAAAAGGCTGTGATTTTTCATTCTTTCTAATTTTTTCCCATGGTGACTTACTCCCCAGCTCCCCTCAGAAACAATACACAAGATGACAGCGCTCTGGGAACAAACCGTTACTGAAAAGATGACGGGGGTGAAAAAGAAGGAAGTCTTTTTGTTGCGTGACATTTCTGCGGTGGGAGTGTCAGTGTGGCCGTGGGCCTGTGGAGATGGCGCGGTAATGGGGTGGCCGAGCAAAGGCTGGCGTGCATAGAAAAAGGGGAGCTTCAGAGAGGCGACGGAATTGGACAGGAACCTGTAGGTGATCATGCAAGGAGTAGGAGAAAGAAGAGAGAGGAGGTGGCTGGAGGGAAGAACTTATCACCGGAGCCTTCTAGCTGTGTTCAGACCGCTGTTTCTCAGGACACACAGTACTGCGTTCCGGCAGACCTGTCACTTTAAGAGATTATTCCCCGCATATTAACTAGGCACCCTGTGTTGTGTTTAACCGTTTCCTCAGCACTGCCAGGAGAATCATAAATGGGATGTAAAGGACTCAAGCCCAAGTACTATGCATAACATACAGAGTGGGATTTTAGAAAGACATCAGCGTTACAGGCACTTCTCTCTGTCTCGCTCTCTCTCCCTTCCTCTACATGTCATTACCTTCATCCCTAATGGGTTGATGTTGAGTGCTGGTGCAGCCAGGCGGAGGCGTGGTATGCGCAAAAAGCCCCAGTGCATTATGGGAACATCCCACTACCTGCGCGCCCGGCCACTTATCTCGGTAATGCTGGCTTGCGGCTGCCGGCGGTACTCTTCATCGATGATTGACACCAATTGTTCTCTCTCGCAGAAGGTCCAGCTTCTTGGCTTTTCAAAAGCCGCGTTTATCTGTGCCCGCTTTTTTTGCGATCTCAGAGCCCTTCGCTTTTGCCGGCTTCTCGCGGCCGTGTTTCTAACCACCTTGTGACAGCAGAAGTTTTCAGTGAGATCATTAAAACGGCCCGTTATTATGCGAGATCATGAAATGCTTTGGTGGGAATGAGGACCGCGTGGCCGGCCAACCCTACCGGGGCCGCGGCCACACACGTCTGCTGTGGATGGTATCTGCTGAGACGTAATTACCGATTTTTGTAAAGCCCTGTAGCTGCACTGTATTTTCACAATTCTGCTGTGTACAGTTCCGAGACCGTGCATTACAATGTTTTCTAAAGAAATGATGTAAAAAGCCCGGTAGGGATTAATCAGAGTGCAAGCTATAAGATCAAGCTTTGTTTAACGTAATCCTGACCTGGGAATCCCTTAAACTATACATGCATCTTTAATTTTCTATATCCAATACAGAGTTATAGGGAGCCTGCATTCTTTGCCAGTCATCACAGCACAGGCCGGAACACGCTGGATAGGATGCCAGTCACAGCGGACATGACAGGAAATTTATGCCTTTTTTTCCAGTTCACCTAACCACATGTTGTTGGAGTGCAGGAAAAAACTAGAGTACAATTGACCCTTTTGCATCGCGATTGTCCCCCATCACGGTTTTGATATCACTATCAAATACCACTGTGAGTTGTTCCCGTTATGCATCCAGACTGAGGGTATATTGGCTGAGATCTTCATATGTCATTTGATTTTCTTTATATGTGTTTTGTATTTTGTGTTTTCTGTTTATCTGTCCTTTTTAGTGTATCTATGGACCTGAGTCTGTTAATAAAAAGTAATTGAATTGAATTGAAAAACTGAGAATTGACATACCCTAGGGTCGGCATCAGAGGTTAACTGTGAATTTTGTGGGAGTTTCTGGGAGTTCTGCAAAAGCCACAGACCCTACAGAGAAAAGTTCAGTGACTCTTAAATGCATAGTGGGTTCGTGGGCTGGCAAAATTAACCGAGGGCTTGAATGGGTATGTATGGGTGGTGAGCCTTGGGCAAACATCCAGGGCAAATTTTTTGATCCCAGTCCCACTGTGGATCTGAAACGGCAGCAAGTGCATTTAAGAACATTATTATGTCAAGTTATCAGTTGACAATGCACCACGCTAGGTATGTTTTCGGGGTGCTTCACACAGCTTCACACAGTGTTTGGGGGTGCGCTGGAGGGTGTGGCCCTGTAATGGGGCATGTTGGAACGAGAGAAAACGGAGAGAGAGAGAGACGGAGAGCGATAGCTGATGCCGCAAATTTCTGTAAAGGAAGTGGCCTGGGATGAGCTGTGTCTTTCACTCGCAGACGTTCCTTCTCTGGAGGATTCTGGCACGGATAGCCCGCCTGCGTTATCGCGTTCCGCGGCCAAGGACGTCAAGTGGCGAATGCGGCTTGGCTGTTTGCGCTCGAGCTGTAATTCTGACCCGCCGACGGGCCCTCGAAATGAATCGAGATTGTAAACGGTGCCGAAAAATTTGGGGCGCACCATTCTGGGCGTGTCGGGGATTCTGATGCAGAAGTGCGTAGATGAGTGCGAGCCGGCGCCAGAGTTTTCGGGCCGCTTAATTGAGTAAACTGGCGTTTGTTGTGATGCTGGCGCCGGGTTGCCGGGGTAACAGTCTATTTGCGCTTGACGCTGGTGCCAGCGGTACAGAGCCGCACCCTCTTTCGCAAAGACGGCGGCGACTCCAGTGATGTGCAGCCAGCGATGTGTGGCGAGTCCTCGGAAGCTGCCGTCCTTTGGTGAAATGCCATCCGGGGAGGATGTGGGGTAAGCTGGGCAGGATCCCGTGGTTTTTCCCCTGCATCCTCTCCCCTCTGCTGTTTATTCTAAGGGCCCCCGTCTCAGAACAGAGGCCTTCCTGTTCACGTAAACAGGGGCAGTACGCCGATCTCGCAGGCCTGGGTGCCCCGCTGCGAGACCCCGCAGGACAGGGCCCGCAGGACAGGGCCCGCAAGACAGGGCCCGCAGGAGGATCGGGGCCGCCCTCTGCCAAATGCCTGTCGTGGAGAGGCAGTCCTCGGCAGCGGGGATTTCTTCCTGCTTGCTGTAAACGTCGGTTCGTTATGGCTGCAAACTAAATGGTGAAAAAGAGAGACTCAAGCGGAAGAACAGAATACCTCAGAAATAAAAGGCCATCCTTTTTATTTTTTACAAAACATCCCATAATTAAACTAATTAAAAAAATCACGTACAAAAAGAGTTAAAAGGAAGCTTTTAAAGAGCAGCATAAAGGGTCTGTTCTGTGAATTTTGATAGGTCTGGATTATTTATTGCCAAACAGTCGGGGGAAAGGGTTCTCTGCGCTAATGAATAGCGAAGGTCACCGTGTATCTCGCAAAACAACGGCAATTTGCTCCACCCGCATGAACGTGCCGTGTGGCTCCACTGCAAAGCGCTAGTTTGGTGATGTGCTGAAAAACCGCATCCCCAAGGGGGTACCTGAAAGCACTCTTAAAACTCCACTGTTATGAGGTTCACAGAATTTCCTGGGCCTGCTGCATCTCTTTGGTGGCGCTCTTAAGGTAATATTGACTGATTTTGTCTGCGTGCTCTGTTTTGAAAGATGAATGATCATTTGTTGACTTTAATAATATTCAACACATTATGGACGCCACAGATGAAGCTTTTCCACAGTCAAATACAGCTAGAAACACAAATGATGCCGTTTTAAGAAATGAATTTGATTATTACTGTGTTTAAATTCGTTCAGCAAATTAAGTCTGCTATAATCAGTATTATTTTTAGCAATAAAGTCGTGTTCAGAATGTCCTGATTGGGGAAGCCCTGCCATCTGTCTGGGTCTGATTTTAATAAGCTAGTGGCCTTTTCAGTTGCTGCAAAGCCTCCCAATCAGATATATTAAAAAATATATGATAATATATATGGCTGAATAAAAAATATTCACGAATGGTAAAAGAAACATGACAGGTGTATTATTAGGTCTATTATTATTATTATTAGGTTTCATCATTTGAAACCGAAATGTGAACGATTTTAAGCTGCAAACAAACTCTCTTGCGCCTCAGCGCGACAGTGGAAATTGCGTCAAAAAGGCATGTCATTGTAAGAGAAGTGAACATTTTACATACCTACATACATACACACCTTCTGTGCTTTTACAGTTAAGCCCTTTGTGACAATGCTTCCATTCTAAGTTATTTTCAGTCAGTTCATTTGTGAATAAAACTCAGCAGATCAAACAATGTTTATGTATCAGTCAGTTACTTGTATAAAGAGGTGGGTAATCCAGGTCTAGAGAGTAAAAGTCCAGACCAAGATTTAGTTTCAACCATCCAGACGAGCATAAAGAGTCACAGACACAGAGTGTTCAACTGGTTGGTTGAAACAAAATCCTGGTCTGCACTTTTACTCTCTGGACCTCAATTACCCACCTCTGCTTGTATATATTCTGTTTGCTGGTTGGTTAGTCTCGTATTCTACTCTATCCCGGAGGGGGCTGTTGGGAACACCAGGCCATTACAATGCACGTATTTATCAAAAAAAAAAATATATATATATATTTTTTTTTGGTAGTGTATGGGGTGGAGGGCACACTGGCTCATTTGGGGGGACTTAGCCCACGAATTCCCACTCTAGATGTCGATGTGAGAACAAGGAGTTGTTCTCCTTCAGATCATGCGGCATGACATTTTCCATACACCTTCGTGTGACATCGAGCGATCCGCTTCTCACTACTGACCGGCCCATGGGAACCGCGCGGCTTAGCCCAATTTACGTTTCACTGCATTATCTGTGAGCGTAACTGCTTTTCTAAACATGGAAATTAAAGGAAAAGTTGTGTTTGATACGATTAATGTTCAGTGTGTGTTTGAAATAGGAGTGGAGTATTCCTCTTTGAAAGTACTGCAGTACGCCCTATGTTATTTTTATGCTGATAAGTGAGGCATGGTGGGTCACCAAAGAGGGGTCTAAACAAGGGTTCATTTTGGTTATTTATGCAAGGTTACGAGCTGTAAAAGTAGTACTTCCACTGCATATTTCCTGATTCCTGACTCTGCGTATGTCTGTCAAAATGTGCCTGTTTGACAAGGTGTATCGGACAAGGTGTATCAGAAGTTTGCACGGAAATGATGACTTGTGTATGAATGCCCCCTATTGGGTTAGAAAATATATTCGTTTTTCAGGAAGGTGGCAGGTTAGGATACTGTACCTGTAATCAGAATGTTGTGGGTTTCAATCCCAGGGTTGACATAGTGATGTCACCGTTGGGTCCTTGAGCAAGGCCATTAACTCATGGTTGCTCCAGGGACTGTCTGACCCTGCTTTCACACAAAATGTGTGCAGCTTTGGAGAAAAGCATCTGCTGAATAAATAAAATCTAAATGGGAACCCACAACGTGTTGTGTCTTGAGTTCTGCTGAGCAGTTTTTAATATATCTAGCACAGGGCTTTACTTGAATAAACACCATCTATGCAATTGTATAAATGGAACTGATCGTGTATTTTCAGTTGAAATGCTGATGGGATTAAATCCATTTCCCACAGCAGAAGAATTTAACATTTCAGTTGTATCTTAATTGGGAAATTTCAGTAGGAACAGTTCAATTAAAATCAGTCTTAATGTATTATGTCATAGATTAAGATGTGTAATTATGTGGCAAGTGAGCGGACTTCAGTTATGAATGCCTTCTATAGCAATTATCGGAATATTAATAGGCCTATCTTAATTTCATATATTTTTATTTCAGATGTATTTATTTTCAATTTAGTAAATAAAATTTCATAGGTAACTGTGTTAGTGTTCCAGTCAGTTAATGTCCAGCACATTTGAGGAAATGACTCCGAGCACACAAAGTAAACTCTAACCCCCCCCCCCCCCCCCACCAGCACCACGTCTGGAACCGTAACCGGGAGCCTGTGGAAGGCAGCATCAATCATTAATGGTCACTCCTGGTTGGCAGTCATGTGTCTGCACCCACCCCACCCCCCAGGTTCACCGGGCCCTGCTCCAGATCAGGCAGGCATGGCATGGTGCGTTGCGGTGCAGACGTGACGCAGGCTTAACGCCTCAAATGCGCCATTCCCGTCCGTGCACCACTGCCCCCCCGGACCTCCAGCTAAAGGCCGGTGCTCCTTTACTCTGCAACTTACGAGAGAGGACAAAGCAGACAAGCTGTTCACCGGCCTGTGAAGAACATCCTCCTCTTAATTTTTTGTGCATAACAGAGCACAGTAGCAGCGTCGTGCTACACCGAACTGAGCCGAAGTGAAACTGTACCGTTAGATAAAATATTAATAGCTAGCTTCGTATTCGATTCGTTTGTTTGCATTTCTGTGTTTTGTATGCTTGATGCGAAAATAAGCTTTCGGAATTTAAATGCTGAGTCATAAGTGCTTTTAACCTTTTACTAAAACTGTGCCAAGGGGCCTATTGTCCGCACTGTAATAGAGCAGCTTCCATTCATTTGGTAATTTTGTGCTTAGCCTCCTAATGACCTCTGACCCCTTGTGACCTTAGGACAGGGGCTGCCTTTTCATCTCCCAGCAGGCTGGCGGCACTTACGCTGATTACCCCAGGTGTGCACACGCCCTGACCCCCCGTGACCTTAATACGACCACTGCCACTCTGGGGGCCAGATGTGTGGCTAAGTGAGTGATTATCGAGGACACATCAAACGGGGATGTTCACAGGGACGTGCAGAAAAAAGAGGGAGAAGGTGAACGACCTAGAAGAAGTCTGTTCTGTCCCTGAGCCTATCGAGGTTGCTCCGGCACCACTCAGCCCATTTCGACATAATTCATGGGGAGCAGCGCTCGTTTCCAATTTATCTGGAGTGAAAATCAGGCAGTCGGATTTGCATTTGGAGTTAAGAATGCTAATGATCTAAATGGAAAGCTTGCAAAGGCGGGGTCCTATTTTACAACCTGACGTAAAAGCCCCGATGTTTCCGCATGTAGGATGCACACCCAGCCAGCCAGGTCACAGTCGTACTCTACGTGGCGGACGTACCCCCCCACCACCTGGGAAAAAAGCCGAAGAGCAATGACGTGATTGGGCATGCCGTGTTAGTCTTCTTAGAGGAGTACAGTCATCACATGATGAGCCAATGAGCCCTTTAGCCAATAATTCAATTTCACCAATCTTCAAGAGACATCTCAAGACCCACCTCTTTCATGAATCTCCTAGCCTTTGTACATTTCTTAAATGTTCCTGAATGTTGCTATTTGCTTCACTTGCACATCACTTTGGACAAAGCATCCGCTAAATTTGCTAAATGTAAATTAATAGGATGTTCAGATGTGTCATGATCTCTGACGGTCTTAATAATTCTTAGTCTTTCTTGGCTTTGGTGGCTCCTTGCTAACATTAATCATAATTGATATTTTCAATATGGCTGCTGATCATATGCATTTATATTATGCATAAGTAGAGTCCCGTGCCACCCAATCCCTTCTCATGCTCTCCCTGTTTTTGCTCTTGCATGTGGTTAGGTGGGCTGGCCTTTTGTATTTGTGTGTGTGTGTGTGTGTGTGTGTGTGTGCATCCTGTCCAGGGTGCCACCTTTTTTGTGCCCAGTGCATCCTGGGAAAGACTCCAGGCTTATGGTAACCCTGGGTTGCAAAAGCAGTTATAGAGGTTAGCTGGTTGGAGGGACAATGTATCAGTACATGATAAGAGAAGGGGGTACAAATGAATGCTCGCCATGCTTGGCGCAGCTTTGTCGTCTGCTGTCAGCAGACCAATGAAAATCTGCAGCACTCTGGGGCGAGATCAGAGCCGCGTGTGATGTCTCGGCGTTGTCAGGAAAGCGGTAATCCTTTTGTGACCCACTTCGGATTCAGAAGGAGTCCCGTTGTTAAGAGTGAAGATAGAAATTTCCCCTGGCGCACAAATATCTCCAAAGCTCCCTTCATTAAAAGAAATGCTTTCTCTTTTGGCAAAACACGGGGTGTGCTAACAAATTGCCACGCTTGGATTTCCTAAGCATACAATCCCTTTAATAGTTCTGTTGTTTCCCAGATACAACTCGTAATCGAATTTAGAAGCCGTGTGCTGTAGACGTAGTTGTTTTTCCCTAGCAACTTTACCACTTGGACAATGAAATTCTCACCACGTGTGTGTTTTTAATTGGATAGGCAAGTAAACCTCTTTTCTGGTCACCAATTACCCTTTCAAATCCGGGTGAGCGATAGCTTAGCGGTTTTTTGGGGGCTCAAACGGGGAATCATGAGAGAATGGTCAAAACTAAGGGCTTTCTCTCACTTCTTCTGAGACGTCTCTTAATAGTCAAATCCCTCGACTGCCCTGAAATTGACGATTTAAACTAAACCGGCACGGAAATGCGTGGAGCTGCACCTCCCATAGCTTAGGCGAGGGCCGCTTTTCGTCTGAAGCGGTGGTTTATGTTCCGCACACAATCTGCTGTGTCACCGGGAATATTTCAACAGGAACGGGATTTAGTGAATTTCGGGTATATATATTTGAACTCAGTTTGTTTGCTTTCAGATGAATGTGCTTGCACTTTGATATGGAGACGGTAAATCGCGTAGCAGTGGTCCGAAGATATGAACAGCCACATAGAGGAAATGTTGGGGGGGTAGTGGGGGGGGGTGTTCCGTTATAATAGATTTTATGCCTCTAAGCAACCTGAAATATAGTATTCCACTTCAAGTACTGTGATGACTGGAATGGCGAGCCTTCCAGGAGGAGAGGGAAGGGTTGAAGACCAGGGGTCTGGTGTATGTGGGGGGGGGCTTTCATCCCACGGCGTTGTTTCAGCTGTCATAGTGGATGAGGAGCGACAGTCGTGATGTGAAAAATCCGTTTTTGCTCAAGGTCTAACGAAAGGTCAGCAGTCGGTGTCATCGAACAAATTACCCACGTCGGCGCATCAGGGGCGGGGTGGTGGTGAAGGG
>JAODKM010000043.1:12549994-12561358 GCA_026780845.1 Petrocephalus sullivani
GTTAATTGCGTTAAAAATATTAACGCATTATTTTTTTCCGTGATTAATTAACGCATTAAATTCCCAGACCTAATTTAAAGTAATTGTAAACCATTGCCAGATCTCATTAGGTATAAGCATAGATAAGTAATATTTAGTTAATAGTTGTGTAAACTGTGATTGTCTACAGTTAGTGCACCGTTCAGAGCAAATCAGTGCGTTTACATGTCTTAAGCAAAAGTAGGCAATAGCTTAGCTAAGGTATGCCTGACAGGAAGCACTGGAGATATCATACACTGAAGTCTCTTCTTTGGGGTGTTTGCTTATATTCCTAAATGTCAAAAGGATGCGTAAGCAGGTTTTCTTCAGTGTTTGTCATTAAGTGTGTGTGTGGGGGAGGTGGGGGGCAGGGGGTTAGTATTGGAGCAGTTTGTTTATCTAAATAGAATTTGTTGTGCCATTGCTGCTGTCAGTCTGGCTCTGGTGGAAAGCACCTTTCTCATTGGTCAGACATGGAAAGAATGAGGACTGCTACCCCAGTCCAAACTGTCCCAGTACTTACGACCATTCACAATAAATGTCATTGCAGCCTAGTAGCCAATAAGTCATATGGAGATGTAAATACTTCATAAAACATCTAAAGCATTCTTTTGGTTACAGTTCATTATGGTAGCCTGGGTGTAGGTCTGTATTTAGTCGGTAAACAAGGAATATTTTAGGGCATTGTTAGGATGCCAGATCACTGTAGAGATTACACACATGTAAGACACACAGCTCAGGAATAGATTAGCGATGTGTCTGGACCTCTCCACACATGAATGGCTTAACTCCTGGCAGCGTGTTAATGCAGATGTTGAGGGAGGTGTCACCCAGCACTTACAGCGCTGTCATGCCGCGATCATCACAGAATTTCTGTAACTCTCTGCTTCCTCTGACACCAAAAAGCAACCATGCGTTCGCACCTTGCGTTTTTTTTTTCCTGTCTGCACCCAGCTGTTTGCTAGTCGCACATCACGACGAAGTGAAAACGCCCGGAAAAAAGGCAAGCCAGGGCCCCCCTGCTGATCAGTGGTGGTACTGCAGTGGAAGAACCCTCGTGTTCGAATTTGCGTCACATTGCCGACGACGTGTACGGGGGCACTGGAAGATGTATCGGAAAACGTAGAACAGATTGCTAACAGCACTCCAGCTCGGTGCTCCACTGTTGCGTTTCCTAAGATGTTAAATGTTTTGAAGATGTCTAACCATTGGGCTTTAGTAATTTGTGTGATAAGTGTCTGACATGCATGTGCTTTCTATCCCGAATAACTGCTTTGTGCTTGTCCCCTTTTTTCGTCCTCTGCTTTGATCTCTCGTCTTCGACACCAACACCCCTCACCCTGTCATTTGCCCGCCTGCCCGCCTGTGTCTCGCCTACACCTGGGACCACCCTGCGAACGCCCTGCCACCCCGTGTCCTGCAGCAGTGAACAGCCCAACTCCTCCTACTGGTACTCCCCACCCCCCCCCACCCACCCCCCCAAATGTCTCACGTCTTCAGAACTGTCCTCTCCTTCTCCACTAGGCTGTTGGCTTGGCCTGCTCCCGCCCCCCTTCACTGTAGATCACCTACACAGGTGCACACTGTACAGTGTCTATGCGGGGAGGGGGGTGCTTACGGCGGCCCCCTGGAACTTTCAGGCCTACAAGGCCTCTCAACAAAAGAAGTATACTTCTCTTCTTGTTTTCCTCCTCTGAAACACCATCTTCTTCCCCCTTCTTCCTCCTCCTCCTCCTCTCCTTCGTCGGAAACTATACCTCTAGGCTCCGGGCACCAGCGCTAATGCTTCAGAGCCGCTCGCATCTGGCACAAGAGCCGCCAGCTTCTCTGGCTACCTGCCATCCACCTTCGCTTCAGGCCTGAAGAAGTACCCCCAAGAAGGGATGCTGTCCTCTCCGTCAGTCTCCTCAAGTCAGACGAAATTGCTGCTCGCCAGCCTTTCTGCATCCAGCCTAAGTGCTGAAGCCCTGTTACTCTCTGCCACCTTACGGCACCATCGTCTGGCCAAGGAGCAGCGACCCTCCTCTGCCCCGCTGTCACTGCTCAACAGCCAACGGCCAGTGGCCACTTCATCCTCGCCCTCCTTCTCAGTCACCTTCTCTCCGGCGGGCCTCCAAACTACCAACCGAGGTCCAGCCATGGCACCTGCAGGGAGCACGAAGTGATGATCCTACACAAGCCTGTCCTACAGGGTGGCACCTTGAGCGAATGGTGAAGGAATGAGAAGGAGCTCAGGCGGGGTTCCAGTAAACACCAAACTAACATCAGGGCACCCACTGTGCTCCACTCTGGCCCGGCTTTCCTGCACCAACCCCACCCCCAAACTCCCTGTTGTACTTAGCTGCCTTTTAAGACAGTATTGCCCATTAAACCTTCAAGAAGAGCCAAAGCTCCTCCAACTCATGACACCAGTCGCCCTCTGTAAGTCTCAGTGTGCACCGTGAGTCCCTGCGTGCACCGTGAGTCCCTGCGTGCACCGTGAGTCCCTGCGTGCACCATGAGTCCCTGCGTGCTTTGGGATCCACATCCTCTGCATTCAGACTCATTTTGGTCCAAGTCAGAGGCAGTGTTTGCATTTTTTCTTTCAAAGCAGTTTCTAGTACTTTCTGTGCTGTTCCACCTGGGCCTTGATCTTCTGTAGTGAAGGCTGATCGTTTCTTTTTTTTTAACCAGACCATGTATGGCCTAGAACAGTGTTTACCAGCCCAGTCCTCAGGGATCCTCAGACAGTTTATATTTTTGCTCTCTCCCAGCTCCCAACACCCCCATGCCAGGTATTTGGAGTTCTTGATTGGCTGGAAGTTTCGAGGAAGCAAAAATGTGGACTGTCTTGTGGTCCCTGAGGACTGGGTTAGGAAACACTGACCTATTAAACCAGTCTCATGGACGCTATGATGGGGAGACCCGCATTTTTTTTCCATCGGTGCCAAATTTCTCACAAAAAATGTATTTCTGTTTTCTAACTGTGAAATGTACTGTAGATGTGTGCAATACTGAGCCTGTCAAATGTCATTTCTGCCAGTGTGTCCTGACACGTCTTATTTACAGGAGAAAAAAAAAAAGAAAATTAGTTGAAGAGGAACGAGTCGGGGCTGGTTCCATGGTTCCAGACCCGATGTCACCCGTGGCTGTGCTGGTACAAAATGGTGCTACACTGCTGTACACTGGAGTACATTCTCTGCATCGATCTGCGCTGGCAGACAGAATATCGTTTTGCAGTCTTTATATCGGCTCCTATCTACGTCCGGAGCTGTACACTGAGTGTCTGTCTTTACTCATTACGGCTCGCTTACCTTCACACTGTACAGAAGGACAGTGAGAGTAATCCCCTTTTGCTATTGATGTGTCAGTAGTTTCAATAGAAGTAGATGTAGACTGCACACATAGGGGAGTTCATGCTGTATGCCCTTTCAGCTTAAACTGTGTTGTGACTATACAATGGGGAGACACGTAGGAGATGCTTTGAGTTATGTGCAATATTCAAGCTTCTGTTGCAACAAGCAAAACCGATTTGACTGAAAAGCACAAGCTAAGATACTTGTATTCACAACTGTTTGTGAAAGGGAACATTTTAAATATTAGATTGGTCGGACGTTTTCCCGCGTAATCTTTAATACTAATGAGTACTGTCGTTTGTGCTAATCCTGTGTGTGGTGTTCCCAGATCGCGCATTAACGAGACCGTATTATAGCAGCATCCTGCTGCCCTTTCCAAACCGCGCTGGTGTTTGTGCAGCGGTCGCGTGAGCTCTGCATGCAAACTCCCTTACTTGTGCATTCTCCAAGCCCTCCATGCGTCCCCCTGACAAGTACGGTCCCCGCAGCGTTCATCGCTGCCAGGGTGTCCGCGTTTTGAACTGCATTTTTTGAAGCCTCTGTAATTTGAGGATTCTGCCCGTTGCGGATGCGTGGACAGCTAGGGAGATCGTCCATGAAAGAGAGAGAAGGGTAGCAATATGAGATCACTGTGACAGCTGTTAGATGGGAAATACATTACAGAACTTAGCTTTTATACCGAGAACTCCAAGGCTGCATTGGGTCTTTGTCAGCATTTAGTAGATTGGAGGCAGGGGCACAAACAGGGACCGGGGACTGCACAGACACTTAAAGTTCTCTCCGGCACAACACTGCCCTCTGGTGGCTGGATCCGCACAGTGCCGCTTTGTATCGGCTCCAGTGAATCTAAGCGGATCTTTAGAGCCATTATCAGTGTTTTATGGATCTAAAGATACGGCTCTGCTTTCCACCAAGCAAGAGCACAGCATCGTGCTCTTTTCACGGCCCGGTAATTTGTGGTGATGGGTGAGTAATCGCTTCGTGCACAATAGCATAACTCCTGATCGTTCCTAGCGTTGCATTCATGTTGCCTGTCAAGGGCTCTCTTCTCACTGCAAGAGCATAAACAGACTACAGCTTCTAGTCAAACACGCCACTTTTATTTCTGTGAGCAAAAACACCGGCAAAACTGATTAACCGTGATGAGAAGCGTATACTCGACTTTAAATTGGGGGACCAGTAGCATTTAAAGCCGTCTTAAAAGGTGGGACCGTTTGCGGGCAGATCGGATGCGATAGGGGTGAGAATCAGCGGAGGTTTCGAGAGCACAGTGTCATAACCGGGCTTCTTACCGAAGCCTGTCAGCTTGTGCCTTCATCCATAATACAGGGTCCTTCTATACTGTCTTTTAGGATGAAAAAAAAGTATGAAAAGGGGGGGGTTCTGTAAAAAAAAAAACAGAAAACTCCCCAATCTCATTTCACACACATTAAATGCATCGATGACTTGCTTTTGATTTTAATTCCGTCTTGGGTGCGCTCTTCACATGATTAATAGATCACCTAGTCGCAGTGCACACTCACTAATAAGTCTCTTGTCCTTATAACAACAGATCCAAGCTCAGAGTCTTCAAGTTTTAAGACCATGGGCAAAAGGGGGGTTTTCTCGTCAGTAATCACAAGTCAGTATTTATTACCTGTTCGAATTTTAAATTTCCCTTCAAGCTCATTGTGGAACAGATAAGTTGTTATATCAGAATAATTAAAGACAAAAATAGATTCTTTAAATAATTGAAACTATAAAGCAAAGTATACATATATAAATGTATAAATATGTCTTTAGTCAAATGTTGGTGTATGAAATTATTACGTGCAGAAAAGTGTGAAACAGATATGTAAATGACACCATCTTCTATTTGCTTTTTATAAAATTCTTTTGTAATTTTTTTTATTCTTAAAAAATATATATGTATATATATCATAACTGGAAATTATTTTATCCACAAACAAAACATTTTATATATTGAGTTGAAGATATATACTATGTACATATACAGAATAGAATTGAACCATGATTGATTTTCTGATTTGCCTGTATACCGCATATGCAAGACTGGTCTAGATTTTAGCAATTTGAATGTTTTTTTATTGTATTTCATCAGGGTTTATAGTGTTGACCATATTTGTTTGTTTGTTTGTTTGTTTGTTTTTTTCTGGTTGCATTTTTTTAATCGCTGTTGGTAGAACCGATTGTCCAGGGTCCACATGCAGCCTAGTCATGCAGCCACATGCAAAATTCAGAGTGGTAAAGCTGCAGAGTTGCATGCGCGCCGCTGAGCAGCACCTCGCACTTGCATGACGTGCGGGGGGGCCTCAAAGGATTTTGGCTTAACTGTCAAGACCAGGGGAGACTTTTTTAAGAGGCCGGCTGACATTTGACGTAGAACATTCTCTGGGCCTAAGAGAGGTGTTGATACCACGGGCCTCAGGGCACTGGAGACTCTCTTCCACCTTTCCGGACCAACACATGGTTTAGCTCTTAGCTCTAGGCTTTAACCCGCCACCCCAACACCACACCTACCACTTTTATGTTTGGGCTGCATATAGTATATAAAGAGGCCTACTCTTCCACAAAAGACAAAGAGAGCACATGCGAGAAGGCCTACTCCTGCACAGCACAGTCCTGCCGGCACATTTTACTTATTTATTTATTTATGCATTTATTTATGCATTTTGTGAGAGCTACAATATCAGAATGCCTCAGATAGCGAGTGGGTCGATTAGGGCATACCTGGCTTTGTATGTTTGGGGGGGCTTTGTGGTATATGCTTGAATGGTATATTTTGTGGTGGCCTGGAGAATAGGTGCAAGTGTTGGCCTGGGGGCAGCTCCCATCACGGAGCTGACAGCACACTTCATACCCCCAGGGATGGGGGCAGGTATTACTTCAGACATTCCTGCTGTCTTGGTTATTTCCAGCGCACAGGTCCCTGTGTGCCTTGTCCCATCTGAAGGCTGGATGTGTGGATGTTCAAGTTCATGGCATCAAAAAAAAAAAACCTAAAAAAAACCTGTGTAAATAGGATAAACTATTCTTAGAGAGTGTCCACAAGATGGTCCGATGTCCAAAATGTTGTCTAAAAGTGGACAAAATCTATAAATTATAATTATGCATGTATATTCTCAATCGCACGGTGCAGTTGGAAAATGTTGTCTTTGTTTTGTAAAAGAAAATGAATAACGTTGACCTCAAAAAATTTATTATACTATAGCAAATAAAAATTGGTCCATGTCTGTGGTTCAGGCATCTACTACTGTAATACTGGATAGTACAATTGTATAAAGGAAAGAGTGTATACACACAGCAAAGATAGTTTTGAGAGTGAGATTTTCCACATAAACCATCCAGTAACGGTGTTGTTTTTCCCCCTTGGGAGTGACGCTTTCATTTGTAGGGTAGAGTAATAGACAAGCAGTCAGATACGCCAATGCATACTAACAATCTAACTGCTCCGTGTGGACGCCCTGATGTTACCGTGGGAACCGTGTCTTTTGTGAGAATACGGAGGCTGCTTTTCTTTTGTACATACTCGCTGTGTTCGTATGACAAATAAAGCTCAGCTCTCTCGTACGGTCCCGCTGTGAATTCTTAACCGCGAGTGAACCACTGGAAGAGGGATGCTGCGGAATAACCAGCACGGCACACACACGCCTCCTCCAATCACGCGCTTCGGTTTTCAGTCCACAGTTGAAGGGGATTATGGGATATTGTCGATTTAAGGACGGCACGAGCATGGCCTTCCATTGAGAAGTTACTGAAAACTTACCTTACTGAGAATGTCGTTGTGGGGCTTAATAAAAAGTTTCTAAGCCTCTTCAAGACACCCCCAGAGAGCAAATAGCATCCAGTGCTGCTCACTGCATTGGTATTGGAAAGCATCCTGGAATGGATCGAGGAGTCCCACGCACCCACAGGCCTGTTTCTCATGAACGTCTCACTCTACACTGATGCTGAGGTGAATGAACCCCACTAAAGTATCACTATAACACCTAATTATCTGCTTTTGCATTATTGTTGATGGAAAAAAACGTTAAAGATAATTTAAGAGTATGAAATACATTATCACCTTGCCCTGGGTTGGCTGAGGTAGATTATAGGCTGACCCTGAACCAGAGAAAAGGCAGGTAGATGGACTGATAGAACCAACAGCAAAAATGGTCATACTAAACAATTGTTTGAAAGTGTATATTTGTGTTTATTTTCACATTGGATCCACCACTGGAACTTACACAAAGTAGGGAAACTTTATTAGTGGCCTTTTTTCTTCCTTTGGTGGAGTAACAGTGAACGTTAAGATGTTTTGTACAGCTTTTTTTTCACATGATACTTTTTTCACATGATACTTATAATCAGTATAACAGTTTATCAAAAATCTACACTTAAAAATGCTTCCATAATTTAAAAATGTTACCCTTATAGGAGAATACATTTTGGAAAAAAACTGTATACTTATAACAAGAAAATATAACTTTTATGATACAAAGTTGGACCTAACTAGAATAGCAAATATTAATAATTACATGAATTCTTCTGTACACACAACTTCTCTCCGAGTAGCACACACCGATGAAGCAGGCTGAAGGCATGTACAGAATAGGCCAGTTACTTCACGAAAAGTCCTTTAAGACCGAGGGTGTAATTTTGGGTTGGTTTTCTGAGTTTCCTGCTTGATAATAAACATTTGCCCCAGTCTAGAAGTTAAGCCCACCCAAATTCCCCCTAAAGTTAGCTAGATATACAGCGATTAGTGCTCCAGTCCAAGGGCTAGATAAGATGGAATTTTAACTGGGAAACATGTCTTGAATGTATTACCCTTATTTAGCTTCATAATAAGGTCATGTGGGCAGTGGTAACACCCTGTGGTATCAGAGGCAAGTAATAAAACTTCAAATTTAATAAGATGATACGAGATAAAATAGGATTTGGATATGAAACAGTAAACATTATAGCAAATATAAAAAGTGGCAAAAGGGTAATATAACTGTGACATGGTCTCTGGGCTTTCAGCAGAGTTACATAGCAGGTCATGTGGACGACGGAGATAAAACAGAGCGCTCAGGCGCTATGCCGAATGATAGCTGTATTTACATGGCAAAGAAAATGCCAGCTAGCAATGTCCATGCGTTTGTTTGTGTGTGTCGTATATGTCCAGAAAGCAGGAGTGTCACTGCGAGGTGTCCGGGGGAGGCTGCGCGTCGATTGATTTCCTGGCATTCCGCCAGCCTCCTTCCATCCGGCGGTAAGGCTGGTTTCTCAGATCTGGGAAGGGGAAGGCAGGAGGATGGGTTTAGTGCTAAAAAAAATGAGTCAGAGTTATGCACCGGCATAGAACAGGTAGTGCAGTAATGTTTTGTCCTGCAGCTCACTGAAGGACTCTGTGTAAATTAGCTACTGTCATGTGACCCCAGTCTGTGACCCAGTTTATCGGAAACCCAAGGTTTTCTGATAAACAACGGAATCCTCCATATAACAAAAGAGGCTTACAAGATCCTAAAAAAAATTCTGAGCAAACACAGGAAAGACCAGAGTAAGAGAGACGATGAGATGGAAGAAAGCCATAAGATAGTGAAACATCTTAGAGACCAATGAGGAACCAATAAGAAACGAGGCCTACCTGTGATGATGTCCTCAATAGCTCCATCCTTACCCTCGCGCACCTGTGGCTTTACCTGCCTCTTCTTCAGCTCAGCTATCAGGTCCACTTGGGGCATCTTGGGCATCATTGGCAGCTGCCAGGGTCAAAGGTCAGCAAAACATATTTTCTTAGATATGTTAGGACTCTGCTGTAAATGGGTTGTAATTTTTAGTACAAACCCTAAACCAACATACAGAATTTTGTCTTTTATTTTTAATTCTGCTGACCTTATTTCCAGCGGGCGGTTTCTTGGAGGGCGAGGGGGCCGCCTCCCCAGCGTTGTCGTTGGCCATGGCTTCCTGTTTCCGCCACTGCTGGATCTCCTGCTCTGCTTGCTGAGGAGAATGTGGAAGCATTAAGCGCGCCCGATTAAACGTGGCCGCCTGGCGAATGTGCGGCCGGATGCGCCTGCCCCTTACCTTGTAGGCCTTGACGAACCGCGCGAATACGGGGAAGAACATGGAGGGTGGTGTGGTTTTGGTGTTTTCCCCAAAGTACTCGACCACTGACACGTATGAGTCCTGATTGGAGAAAAAAACATTCAATTAGGATTTCTTACTCAATCCACTTCTCATCACACAAGCTCCATCTAACATGCCTTAGTTTTCAATAAAAAGCTTCAAACAAAAACTGCCCCCATTGGAGTTTGGAGTTTGCCTGTTCTCCCTGTGTCACATGGCTTTGCTACTGTGAGACAAGCATTTAGGCTCACAGTCATCTCTAAATTGCCCATAGTGTGTGTATGGCCTGCAATAGACTGCCATCCTGTCCAGGGTATCCCCCTGCCTTGTGCCCTGCGATAGACTGCCATCCTGACCAGGGTGTCCCTGCCTTGTGCCCTGCGATAGACTGCCATCCTGACCAGGGTGTCCCTGCCTTGTGCCCTGCGATAGACTGCCATCCTGACCAGGGTGTCCCTGCCTTGTGTCCTGCGATGGACTGACATCCTGACCAGGGTGTCCCTGCCTTGTGCCCTGCAATGGACTGCCATCCTATCCAGGGTGTCCCTGCCTTGTGCCCTGCGATGGACTGCCATCCTGACCAGGATGTCCCCCTGACTAGTGTCCTGTGTTGCCTGACACATGCTTCCAGACCCTTGTGCCCCTAAGCAGTTAGACAGATAATCGGATACTTAATTACCCTTATGAGTCTTAAAACGCTGAACAAATATGTTTTTTTTGGGGTCGAGTATATCACTGATCATACATTAGGGAAACAAACATTAAGGGCTTAAATGGTTGGACATATTGAGCACTCTGGTTATTTATTTGACTATTATTTTTGTGGCAATTATCTGCCAGGCTGGAATGTGCAAGTCATCCCATTATATATCACTGCAGTGATTTTTATGGACGGGATAAAAATATGCAGTTAGGTAAATCGGTGTTTTTAAATCAGGCAATCATCTCAGGAATACTATGACCAGACTCAGAAAGAGCTTCTATGTCAGGCCATCCCATAAGACTCCTTAACCAGGACATCCCACCACAACTTTTATCATTATCTCAATAATAGAACTGAACTCCTAATACAAACTCTATCTGCTGTCACATACTCGCTTCAGAGCTATTGTTCATTACACAACACAACTGCACACTGCACTTTTATATACACGAATATACTGTTCTTTTTCTAATTTTTCGCTGACCTTTTGTCTTAATGTATTAATACTCTTGCAGTTTAGGAGTTACTACATGTTCACTGCATGTCGTACTTGTATAACTATGTACGTGACAAGTAAAGAATCTTGACTGTATGCCCTGTGATAGGCTCACCATGATGGTGTAAGAGGTGAGTGGTATGGGTAGGTGGATGGAGTAAGATGTGTAGAATGTGTTGTAGTGAGTGACAGCTACGCAGGGGAGATATGCATTGAGGGAAGCATGTGCTACTGCCAGTGAACAGATCCAGTATTAATGATGGTTTCAGCTGTACCTGGGCTGCCTTGCTGTCTTTGATCAGGCTGTCAAGCACTTCGCTGTTTGTCTTCAGGAACTCCTTTAACGCTGGGTTGTCATCCTGCACCATGAACTCCTTCCGGGCCATCTCCATGCATTTCTCCAAGGAGCGCACCTCTGTGATGATGCTGTCCAGGGCCACTGAGGCACGTGCAAACACAGACCCACATGGAGGATTGAATATCACAAACAATTCCATCAGATACCTAAGTCTGGGCACACCTGCATGTAATGCATTAGTGTCCATCTTAGCTATGTTATTCATCTTGTAGAAAAATACATTGAGCAAATAAATAATAAATATCAAATATTTCAACAAAGAGAAGTGTTCAACGTTTCAAAAGGTGGGTGGTGTAGCAGATACTGAACTAGTGGCTCAGCAGCTACAGCGGGATCTTGATTTAATTAGTGATTGGGC
>JAODKM010000043.1:12589261-12604253 GCA_026780845.1 Petrocephalus sullivani
CCTGTATCTGTAATATGCCTAGAGTAACATCAAGACATGTTCAAATAATTGTGGATTTACAAGTCTACGGCCTAATTCCAAATATGTACTTATTTAGCTTGTAGCATATACCCAACTTAAGATAAAAAATTTTTGTAATCTGTCAGGAAGCGTAGAATCTTACGGGGTAGTAAAAATATTCACTTTCATTGTGTCTTTTGAAAGTTCTAGGTTTCCTGTACAACATATATAAAACAAGGGTTCTATTGAATTTAAATGTTTTATTTTAGTTTTAAGGGTTTTATTGACAATTTTATTTCAGACAATGTCAAAACCTGTGTTAAATTTCTGCTCTGATTTCTTTGCAGAAAGGCTATGATGACTTGCAGTCGATAGTCCCTACTTGTCAGCAGCAGTCAGAGTTTGCCATGGGGACACAGAAAATCAGCAAAGCTACTGTTCTACAGAAAAGTTAGTAATCTGACTTCTACTAATGTGCAGAAAGTCTTTTGCAGTAGCCTTATGAATGAGGTTTTATAATCAGCAGCAGGAGAATTGTATTAACAAGTAATATTAGCCCTGTATATCTAAGAATTCTGTTGTATATTTAAGAGATATTTAAGAGGTATTTTCCTTATTATTCATTATATATTCATAATTAGCTCTTTATAGCTAATATTATTTTTACGTGATGTAAGAAATGTCATGTTATTTTTGTGTTCCATTGAAATAGCTGCCACACTTTTTTTTTTTTTTTTAATTGCATGAAAGCTTATCATCAATCTTAACGGAGTTCTTCATGCAGCTATCGACTACATCCAGTTTCTGCACAAGGAGAAGAAGAAGCAAGAGGAGGAAGTGTCCACGTTGCGGAAGGAAGTGATGGCACTGAAGATCATGAAGACGTAAGGCGTTTTTTTTTTTCTGGCCGTTTTGTTCAACGTGCCTGACCACGTCTTCTCCCTTTTGAGTAGCTGAAAACCATCGTGTTAATCATCACAGTCAGCTAACCCACACCGCTGTCAATGGAATGTGATGAAACCCTTGCTGAGCAAAGGATGCCTGTGATAAGATGGACAGAACGGGTCGTCAGAAGAATGATGAGATGGCCTGATTAGGGCTGGGAAAGAGAACTCATGTTTGTTCATTTAGTGGAGTCTTTTAATTGATTGGGTTTCTAAACTAGCTTCTCTGAAGAAAACCTTTGTACTGCCATTTCTGTTGTGTCCACATTCTGTATACCGTTTTAGACCTTTTACACTGGGTGGCTGTGTGATGTCGATATGGTGTGTGTTGGCAGGAACTATGAGCACATAGTCCAGGCGCACCAGAACAATCCGCAGCAAGGAAACGAGCAGGTCTCAGACCAGGTGAAGTTCAGTGTGTTCCAGAACATCATGGACTCCTTGTTCCAGACGTTCAGTGCCTCAGTCTCCTTCTCCAGCTTCCAGGAGCTGTCTGCTTGTGTCTTCAGCTGGATTGAGGAGCACTGCAAGCCTCAGGTACTGCACTGTGCTGGGGTTGGGGGTTAATGTGTTCGACGTTTTCTTTCAGTGCAGATCAACTTGCCTTTATCCGAGCTAACAGTGATGATCTGATTTGCTATAGTTACGAGTAGAAGTGTCAGCATGTAGGATAAAAGTGCATTATACTGTTCTATACTCTCTATTCATTAAGGGATCTTTAAAACACTGTAAAGATACCAGATACACAGGAGTCACTTCTGTACCTTTGGCAGAATTCAGAATACGCACCTTAACTCATAGCAACAAAGGGAGACTAAGGGTCATATATTAGGTCTTTTATTTAGACCTAATTAGGTTTAAAGTATCCTGGATTTCCTAATAGCTGACTACTGCCTACTGTTCCGATGTGTGTGAATGTGTAAAAGCAGTTTGAAATATGCAGCCTATGAGTTACTCCCTGTCTTTACAGACACTGCGGGATTTTGTGGTGGGGGTCCTCCAGCAGATCAACAGTCACTCCTACTGATGTGGAGGTTCCAGGTCAAACTGGGCCATGATGATGCTACTTGTCTGATTTGTCCTCACCTCACCACTTACAGTATTTTAAGTAGTAAACAATCGTGAACAGCATCTGTAGTGGAGAGGCAGCCCCAGCATTTGAGTACTCAGGCTTATTTCGTGAATGCTGGGGGGGGTCATCGTGTTCTTGTAAGCTACCTGGGATGTACCTTTTCCAGGATAAACAGTTAGGGAATATGGAAGGATTACTTAGAAGCCTGCTAACAGCATTGTTCAGTCTAATGTTACCTATGGAAACAAACACCATGGAAATGTACAGGATTTTGGCACTCTAGGGTTGGAGTTGCTACCTCCATGTCCACAGATGAGTGTTTAAAAGCTCAGCCTTTTCCTTCAGGGTTCTTGCTTCTCCTCCGTTACTAATCGTGGTCTCCTGTGGCGCCCTCGCCGTCACCGTGTTCTGTTTGCACGGAGTGTCATGTGGATGCACATGTCATTTTAAACACTTTCCAGAGGTGGTCTGAAATGTCTTTCTTTCAACACCAGTTGCCTTCTGGATCCTTTTGACCTCTGCCATAAGCACACATATGCCTAAAAGTACACATTTGTTCTTTCATGTATGCTTTCATGCTGGAGAGTCTATACGTGCTCAAAGACAGAGCATGAGGCTCATTGTCTGGGAAAAACCACAATCCTTATACACTTTATGTGGAATACTAAGACCTCAGTAAGCTGTACAGAATGTAAGTGACAGCATGTGCTTTCTTCTATTACCTATGTAAGAGTTTTTTATTTAAGTGACGGCTGTAAGAATCTTAAATGTGTGTATTCTTAGCTGTTCTGCTGCCTTGTATTGACTCGGACACAGCATGCAACCTTTAAATTTCCCAAGGGTGCCCATCAGTCACTAAGGGCAGTGTGGTCGATTCCTCACTGATCCCCTGGGCACAGCTGTTAAATCAAAGAATGTGAAATGGCACTTGCATTGATTGTTCTGCAAGATCGAATTAAGTACCAGTACTGTACTGTATAATTTAAAAGTAAAGGACTCGCATCTGATCATTGTCTCGTCTTTCAAAAAGAGTTTTGTATGTCTCAAAAATTGGTTTTATGTGCATGTAAATAAAAAATACAAGGCAGTTTTTCATGTTTTAATGATACAGAAATTTTGAAAATATTTTTGTATTGCTATTTCTAATCACAAATAAACATTTGTTTCCAAGTTCATTTTTACACCTTAAATTTTGTTAAATAATAACAAAAACCCAACACTGATACCATAACCACAGAACACAAAGATGGTCCAGAAATGGTCAGACGTATCCTCCATTCTGTGTGTTTACAGCCATAAATCCCTCAGCATTTGTTCAGGCAGGTCTCACACCTGTGGCAAAGCCACTCATTTGTTATACGTCTGGCATTTTCACTTTGCAGTCCTCATCTGTCTCTATGCCAACTTCTTCCTAAATGGAGTGAAAGAACATCATTTGGTGATTTAATGCCACTTTAAGGAGTGTGTGTCATACATTTATAATATACATTTTCTTACCAGAAATTGCTTTTTGCTCTTTGGATATCCCTCCAAAATGGCATCAATCATATCAGATGCCTACAAGTCCAAAGTGCATTATATTTTTAGAATTTTATTTAAAAACCTAGATGGGAATACAGCTAAAATGGACTAATAATATTACCAGTCGCTTTCTTTTCTTCCACTCCTTCAGATAGAGATCTCTCTCTTTGTAAACCTGCAACACAGGACCAGGTGACATGCATTTAAAAATCAAAACATTATCAGCTTATACCAGCAGCAATGGCACCTGCAGCTCAGACTAAGTAATCTGTCTGAAGCTAAGCAGGTTTAAGCAGCTAAGCAGGTCTCTTAGAAAATTATCCATAAATGTTTGACAGGTGCCTGGCCAGTACTTGTTAGGGAGACCAACAGGACAGGCCCAGTTGCTACTGGAAGAGGTGTTGGTGTGGCCATCAGGTTTGCCTCTGGTCGGCACAGACCCCCAAAATTGCCCACTGTGGCCCTATCAGATCTGGCCACCTGATCATCCTCTATCTAATTGGTTAATTCTCTCCTTCCCCTTGCTACTGTGTGGTGAGTGTACTGGTGCTACACAGTGAAGGTGGCTCCCCATTGCTTCTGTAAAGCATTTTGGGTGTCTTGAAAGGTGCTATACAAATGTAATATTCATCCTGAAAGAGGGTGCTTGAAAACTGAACACCTCTAGAAAATATCCATAAATGTTTGACAGTTGCTGCTTTACGAATATACACTAAATGCACAAATATAAAAACATTGTTTCATGAAATCTAAAAATGAAAATAACTAAACTTCTGCTAAAAATGTTAAGTCATACCTGATAAAAATGTCTAAACAAGGATTATAAAACGCTACATTTTGCATTCAGTAAAACGAAGCATGACCCCGAAACTACCTGTAAAATCCAATCTAGAAGAAAGTCTAGAAATGAATTCTATGTAAAATTACTAAAAAGCAGGATAGCAGGTACCCTAGCAAAAGGCATGGCACCATCAAGAGCATTTCCCGACAAAATAGAAAACGCTTTCTAAAAGTTAATCAAATGAACAGCGATTAATGAAAAACGCTTGACGTCAAACGGAATCGCTTTGTAAGTACCCCAGTTGCTAGACTAGTTTTTTTCCCCTTTCTATTTTAAAACAGTGTGCATTACTCACCTTTTCCTTCTCCTCGGGTGTAATGTGGTTCGTGGCAGATTTAATCCTTTCCAGTCGCTCCTGGGACCCAGCACATTCCTGCTTCAGTTGTCGGATTTCTGACATCATTTCCTGTGTTGTCATTGAGCTGTTGAGCTCCTTTACAGCTGAAGAAGAGAGACAGAAACATGGCTAATCAGTTCCCATCTATACAATATGTCACCTGCCAGGACTCCAGTGGACAGTAAACATAAAAACCAAGCCATTCTGATACAGGCTAACTTTTCATTTTCCAAGCTGACCTATGGCAACAAAATATGACAATCATGAAGAAATGAAAAATCACACAAGAATATAAACACATACTAGAGTAATGGCAGAGGTCTATATAGCTGAAGGACTGCCACAGATACCTAAGGCAAGGACAGAAGACTGCTTGCACATTGTCCTATGCTTTTATTTAGCTATGGTTGCAAAAATTCACAATACGAAACGAAATGGAGTCATCAAGTAGTGTGATTATCTTGAATCTCTCACTTGTTCTGAGGAGGAAAATGCAAAGGAAATACTGGGTCCATCCGAACCAGAGAAGCAGTCAAGAACAGGAAGAATTTCACCTACTACAGGACTTACAGAAATATCCTGATCGTTTCAAGGTGTATTTCAGAATGTCAGATATTCTGGACGCAGCCTTGAAATGCTGCACCATACTTAAAGAATACCTGGTCAATAGCTGTTCTGTGATTAGCCTTTTCCACACCTTTCTGCCAGAGGTGACAGTATTCGTTTTTTGATACTGTGCCGGAGACCCCAGTAGGCTATGGTTTTGACAGATACGAAAACGCAGAAAAATCAAACCTGTTCCGAAAACTTCAATGACGGATGAAAGTTTCAGAGTTGGTGTGTAAATGTGACTGACACAATGCAGTCATATTTATAAATGTACTTATAAATACGGACTTTGTGTGCAACGGCCTTGAACCCTGAAAATATAGGCATTTGCCAGGCAGAAACTGATGCAACATTGGAAGACGACGCAAACTCCACACAGCGCCGAGGGGGAAATTAAACCATTAAATTTTTGCACTTTAGTTTGCATTAAATAAAACTACATCTAGAACCACCTATGCCAGCTATTGTGATAGCCTCTAATCTAAATTGAACTACCTGTTTACCTTACTATGCATTTACAAAATTGTTCAACAAGTTGATTATTCATCTATCCTCTGTGCTAATATGCAGCACGTGACACCATGTGATAATGGATACCAAAAATACTCACCCATCTCAAGTTGCTTGCAGTTCTGTGTTACAGATTGAACCTGGGAGTTGAGCTGTGAAATCTGACTATCCATTTCCTTAAGGTCTGAATCGCTCACATCTGCAAACTGAGACTAAGGCAGGGGAAACAGTGTGCAAAGCTTAATTATGAAGACATTTTCCAGTGATACTGGACTAGGGAAGCTTGCTAAATAAGGCCCACTAAACTCATTTTCACTCACTTGATCAGCAAAGTAGATCTTCTGCTTCCCATAGACCTTCTCCACGATTTTCCCTTCCTGCGCCAACAGCTCCATAGCTTTCACCACTGCCTGAAAGTCCAAGTAATCATGTTTTTATACTGTATGTGTGCGTATTCTCAGAATGCACCAATATAGGGTTGCAGAGGAATGAATTGCAGCAACGGCCCACTGCCACCCTCACCGTCTTTCCCAAGCCGTGCTGCTTCTGCAGGTTTCCGAACACATCTTGGGCACTATATGGCCGGTTCTTTTCATTGAGGTACTCCAGGATGACTGCGGCACCTGTGCACGGTAAAACATGCCTGTCGGTATATTACTGCCAATACGACACGATTGTTCTCACCAGAGCGGATCTAATTGAATGGTGGCATCCCGTCGCCTAGTGGCATATGCTGCCTGAGGAAAAACACCCGTCCCCCAACTCTAACCAGGCAAATAGCAGCGTGACGCTCATCGTCCGACGCAGAGTCAAATACACGTGTATACGCGAAAAGCAAGCAAGCAAACAAAGCACCCGATTTCTGATAATGACAATGCAGGCATTTATAAGCTTCCTGTGGGGTATTCGCAGCTGGCGGTCAACGCGTTGGTGACCACTAACGTAGAAACGCAGCAGAATTGCCAAAATCAGTTAAATTAAGGCAGACAATTAAGATTAATTATTTAATCACAGTACACATTACCAGCGTACAATGAGAACCACTGGTTTATCTCCTATTCTCCGGCCAAATGGTATAAATCTACGACATAGAGCTAGCTCCTTTGACAAACATAGAATAAAGCTAAGGGAACAAATTGGTAACGTGTATATGCACAAAATACAAATTACGCATTTCGCTGTCAAAATTACTTACCTGATGCATCCTTTTTGCTCATTTTGAACCAACTTGCTTGTCGTAAACTACATTCGAGGTTCGCGCGCAGCAGTGCATTGTGGGATGCTAGGATATACGAGGCGGGGCTATCTTACTGGGACCAACCAATAGTAGGCGATAATTATACGAGGGGGACTAATTAGACTTAAACCAACCAATAGTTCGCAAAAGATTTTACGGGGCGGGGCTATTAGATTTCGATCAACCAATAGTAAGCGACAGGTCCCACCCCTCACTCCGACGAGGAATAAACAGAGTAAAACCTGCACTGCACTAAAAAGAAAACACACGACTCAGTTTTTCCGTAATTGAGTCTAACATTGGAGTTTACTGTTAAAGTGGTCTTAATATTCTTTGTTAAAAGCATCCTGTCCTTCTTGCAAATTGACGCACACACCAAGGAGTAACGACGTATGGCAAGCACAGCTTATATTTTCATAGAAATCAAGGGGCACACGAACACAAGACAACAGATTTCTCTTTAATAAGGTTTTCACATCAAAACATATCAAAACCGAGTTACAGAGAAAAGATTTCACTTAAACTATAGGTATTTATTGAAGCATTGTAATGTACTGGCCTCTCTCCACAGAAGACCAGCTTACCAACCTGCTGTTTTAAGAAATCCACCCTAGTTCTAGGTCTAGGACTTTTTTTAACAACCAACAATTTAAAAACTCTTGCTCCGGTCAAACAGAAGGTTAAAATAAGCCATGCCCTGGTAGAGGGAAATCTGGCTCTTCTACAAAGTATTCTGTACTATTTCTCACAAACATTTATTTATACAGCATAAATAAAACCATTGGGCAATTGCCTTTTAAATATCGATATTCAACCCAGCGGCGATTTTCTAATCACGTGTGATCCAGCTCTTTGTGTTTGAATTGAACAAAATTACACTCACTTTTTACAACTGTTTTCCTTAAGTGAAAACATAAAAAAATCTACCAAACATGGGAGAATCACGCTATCACAAAGATATTTCGCTGCATTGAGTTTAATGATTAAACCACAATTTTTACATTTACCTCCACGTGGAGGGCTGTTTTGATAACTAGCACTATTTTTATTTATTGTGTAAACGGGATGTCTAAAAAAACAGCTCTCTTCCACTGCCAAATCTGTGAAATGGGAGTGGAAATGTGGTGCAAGGCTGCATTTTTACAATATCTGTAAAATAATTCAGTTCTTACCGTATTTAACCCCATTCTGTACTACGTTTGTATACAACATACTCACAGTGTGTTCTGTTTCTTTTGGGGGACAGATGGGAAAAATAATTAGCAATAGTTGCCTACCTGAATGACAACTGTCCCTAATCACAGAAGACAATAGAATTGACAAATGATTGGAAAAAATACATTACTATCCTAAAGACATTACTTACTGTCCAGATAAAGTATAAAATTTTGTCCAAATAAGGCTTTTGTCCCCACAAACAGAGAGCCCTCTCACAGATCACAATAAAAATATGAACAGTGGCACTATGAAACAGGAAATTGCAGGCATCATATCCAGGAATAAGCAATGTATTATAACATATACAATATTTATACAGAGGTTTAAACAGCACACTCTACTAATAATCTGAATTCCAACAATACACGGTACACATGGTGTCAACACTACTGGGGAAACAGATTCTTACATAGAAAAGGCTACTGATAAACCAAAAACAACCTTAAGAAATAATAATGTACAATTTTAGAAGATGGGACTTTTCATATGTATGCATCACTAATGATTTTCACTACCATCATTCTCCTCAAAGGTTCTATCCTGATGCCTTACAATCCTACAGGAGACAGATGCATTAAAATGCAAATTCCTGTTGATTATGGGAGAAGAAACATTAAACATACAGCCAAATTATACACAGCTCACAATTCAGATAGAGGAGATGTGGCGTGCAAAGAGGGGGGCAAGGTCTGACAAACTGAAAGTTCAGGAGCGTTATTTAGGGTTACTGTTCCACCCCACATCCTGTTGTGAAAGTATCACATAGTTCTTCTCAACACAAGCTGTACACACAAGCTAAAAAGAAACAAACGCAGTAATGTGCATGGGAAAAGCACATCCTCCACTCAGACAAAGCTTTGCGCTGCATGCGATGTAAGCTCAGGGGTGTGCGGTATTGGTGTACTTCACATGAAATGTGCGAAAATAAAATGCTAACCAATTTGTTATCCAATTTGTGAGAACTGGCAAATGTACTATAAAACAACATGAACTATGATATCATGCTGCGTTCAACCACCTTGTTAGTTTGTGATTCATTCAGAAAGTCTCTGCATCTCCTTTTTATGGAACTACCAACCATACTGATTCATTTGGGTTAAAAGTAATTAAAAGTGGCAGCTTGTCACTTGATGATTGCGTCTTAAAATTGGGGTATTATTTAAATGGAACACAATGTTCGGTTTAAGTTCATTTGGTTAAAACCAAAATCACACAGTACAAATGGCTTTGCTGGCAGGGCTCGTACTATGCACTTCCCCATCTCTGTTTCATGTACTTGTCACTCAGATGACAAGTGAAACTTGGGGTGGCACCACTACTTGCAGAGTTCACAAAGTTCCCAGCTTTTACGACTACACGGCAAGAATTGGGAAAGTAAAGAACACAAACTTCCATTTTTCCTCTGAAGGAAAATACCTGTCAAAATACCTATTTTCTAGAGTAGGGTGCTTTGAAGTTCATGAAAGGAAGGCTTGTGGGAGTTTTACTTACATAAAAATGTTCTGAGGGCAGAACAAAAAATGACTGGTTCAGTGAGATAACCAATCAGATTATACAGGAGCTGGGTCCAAGCAACTAGAGGAGGTGGACCAAGACATCTGATTGGCTGGTCTGACATCTGACACAAAATCTAATTGGTCATCTCTCCAAAACAATCTTTCCATTTTGCCTTCAGAGCCTTTTTGTGTTAGTAAAACTCCCATGAGGGAAAACATGGGTAATGGGCTTGATAGTTATGTTTTGAAGTTTAGCTCTAAGAAAGACTAACTTTTTATCCAACCGCATCATGTAGCTGCTGGGTCTGTGCAATTGTGCACCAAACTCAAAAGAACACATACTCAACAATGCTATAGTGACTGATACTCAGAGATAGGCCAACAAAGAAATATTTCATTCATTTTTTCCCTTCCAGGGAAAAACCCTTTTGCAAATTTTGCAGACTTTCATTGAAGTTTAATTTGAATTAAGCGAAACATTCTCAATGCGACAACACTGCAGAAGCTTCTGTTGTCATGCACAGTACTTGTGCGCACACACCTACAGTGATGAAGATGTGTGACGACAGCTAGTTCAAATGGTTGCTATGGCGGTAAGGACGAGTCACGTGTGGCTAGGGGGAAAACCTGATTCATCTACCAATGACCAATGCAACTCACTGTTTATTTGGAAGAATAATTAAATCTGGTTCTTGAATGTTAATATGAAGGGATTATTTACATATATACATTGCAGAGTGACGCGGATGAACAGAAAAATAAGATACAACAAATTCACAAGCTTTGCCGTCCTCAGAAGCCAAACCTATTATAAAAAACAAAATCATGGGAAATTTTCTCCAGCAAATAGTCACAAACAGGAATGTAGTTTTGGTCCAGTATTATTTATCCTGTGTGTAAAGTTAATATTTCTACAAAGCAAAGAAAGGCATAGTTTGCATTTCAATGTGACTTCTGAAGCTGATTTGACATTAATTGTTCTCCTGCTCCTCTCAGTTATTTTCCCATTTAAGCTTGAGGGGAAGTGATTGGCAAGTATTACAGTTATGCCGGTTTGCCGTGTTATATGCTATGTGTTTGTGTTACGGATTAAAAGGTCCTATTGCTCAGCCTACAAAACAAAAAGCATTTCAAAGAAGGGTTACTGTATGAGACGCCCTGCTAGGAAGAAAGGATCTGAAAATACTGAACTAAGAACCTAACAAAATACTTCACAGTGATATCAACGGCAAACCGAATCCAGCTTTTGGTGGCTGGGACCCATGTCATCGCTCGCACCCGCACACAGACATAGACAGACACACATGCGTGCACCCACAGACCCCCATCCAAACGCAGCTGGTTCTGCTGACGTATAAAAATAAGTTTTCACTGCGGTTTTCCCAGAAGGTTGGACAGGAAGCTGGATCCCTGGTTCCGGGGTTGTCCGGAGCTGCGAGCGGAAGATCCCAAAGGATCCATCTGGTTCAGCTCAGATTGATCCAGCATCTCAAAGTCCTCGTTCTCCAGGTCGGTGTCCAGCTCAGAGCTGGACTGTTTGCGGCAGGGGCGGCGTGGGCCGACCCGGGATCCGGGTTCCCTCTGGGGGGCGGCGGGCGGCCTCGGCTGCAGGGCCCCGGCCAGGGCTGCCTGGATCATGCTGCTGGCGATCATACCGCTGATGTCCCCTGTGAAGTCTACGGCAGGGGGCAGCCCGCTGAGGGACAGGTCAGCATCCAGCTCCTCCTGGTCCGAGTCCAGTGGGGCGTCTGCGTCCAGCGGCACAGAGCGACGGCCAGACAGGCTGGACGGGGCCAGGCTCGGCAGCCCTATGCTGGTGTCGTCGTCATCGTCCAGCAATGTGACGTCGGGGTTTATGGAGGGGAAGTCAGGAAGGTCTTGGGCAAATGACTCCTCTGCGTCACTGTGCCTGTCCAGGTCTGAACAGAAGGATGGAGAGTTAACTGGATACCCAGCAGACTGGGTGTGGTAAGCCCCCTACTGGACTAACTTTAATACTGCAATGGTGCGTTCCAAAATGGACATGTAAAAGTTATTCAAACATCAAACACAGTGGGTTAGCGTTAGGGCTTAGAGGCCTCAGACCTCTGGGGTTCTGGGTTCAAATACCATCTCAACTTCCATGTCAGGGGGTTTTATAGTTTACCGTGGCTTCCTCCCACAATGCTTGTCTGAGCATGCAGTCAGGTAAACGGAAAATCACTAATCTGGCTGTATGTGAAAATGCACCCTGTGGTGAGCTGGCATCCCGGGCAGGATATTCCACTGCCTTCATGCCCAGTGCAGACTGGCAGAAGCTCCAGGGCTCCAGTGACCATGTACTGAAGCAGCAGTTGTATTACACCACATCCAGCCGTCTTACTTGTCTGTTGCATTTCAAATGAACGCCAAGTAATAAAAGTAGGTTTATTCGTTCCGGGAAGATTTCTTTTCCGGTATTCTCGTGCGGCTCCATGTCAGAGCCAAAGGCAGCGGTTACCTTCAGAGCCCTCAGTGAGCGGCGTCTGCCCCCTGGACAGGTTGAAGGTGCCGTTTTCAGTGTAGGAGACCTCGGCGTCCGAGTGCTCCGAGTCTGTGATGGCCAGTTCCCTGGCCACTGCCGCATCATCCAGCTGGCAGAGCGGGAGAGAGATCTGTCAGAGAGACCGGCGCTAACACCGGATGACCGGCACTGACAGATTCATAAAACATAATTCAGGCAGCTGCTTTTGGTGAGCTGGGATGAATCCAGGAAGGTGAGACGGGGACGCCAGGCCCGGTGTAGAATTACCGTGGGGCAGAAAGCAGCCAGTTCCTCCTCGCTATCGCTGGCATCGCCCGTGATGACTGGTCTGATGGGCCGCCGGAGAACTGTGTCACAAACATACCCCCAGATTTAAAGAGCACGCCCCGCTTTTCCTGCCCGAGTGCCAGATAATGGCTTCAGCAGGCCGGCTGACCTGCAAGCGCTGTAGGAGTGTTACTCACACTGGTTCTCCATCGGCTTGGACATCATGTAGCCGCGCACGCTGAAGTCCAGCCGCTGCAGGGCTGGCTCCAGGCGCACACACAGGCGCGGCCACATCCGGTGGTACGCGGCTAAGGGACTCAGCAGCACCGCCAGCACTGGGGACGGACAGACAGAACGCGAGATGGTCTACATGCATCTGCTGACCTTCGAAACTGACTTTCCCAACGTGGGCCTACACTCCATGTTGCAGACAGAAGCACTCCCTACCCAATTTACCCATACATCTTTAAAATGACAGTGCTATTCCGTTTCACACCACTAGGGGGGGGGGGGGCACCCAAACTCACCTGCAGTGTAAGACAGCACCAGTCCTGGAACGTAGTGGCCCAGCATGGCCAGGAAGCTGAAGAAGCTACAGGCTAGAATGCAGAACTGAACAGCATGGGGAGACTGCAGGTTAAAAACTACTAAAGGCTTTCATCTATATAAACACAAGCCATTTATTGTACTACCAAGGCAAGCAAACAATGGTATGAGTACCATGTATGGGGCACACAGACTAACTGAACCCTAACCCTAACCCTAACCCCACGCATGCGGGGGCGACTGAGGATTAATGAGAGATTGATTTGGTAAACAAATAAGCTACCCAACACACTACAGACATTTACACATCCACATAGAACTTTTAACCTAAACATTACTAGTTCATTGTCTTTTTTTTTTTTCTCTTACAATACAGGCCAAAAGTTTGGACACACCTTCTCATTCAATGTGTCTTTATTTTCATGACCATTGGTAGATTCTCACTGAAGGCATCAAAACTATGAACGAACACATGTGGAGTTATGTACTTAACAAAAAAAGGTGAAATAACTGAAAACATGCTTTATATTCTAGTTTCTTCAAAATAGCCACCCTTTGGCCTGATTACTGCCTTGCACACTCTTGGCATTCTCTCGATGAGGAACACCTGTGAAGCGAAAACCATTTCAGGTGACCACCTCCTGAAGCTCAACGTCATGAAAATAAAGAAAACACATTGTATGAGAAGGTGTGTCCAAACCTTTGGCCTGTACTGTACATCTCTCAGCATTTCAAAATTCTTTTTCTTGTAGATCCTGTTTCTTAACCACAGCGCCCCCTGCCTGTCTGCCTCTACCAACAATCCGGTTTATAGAAATCCCACCCCCTCACCTTGCCCGGATTGTGCCTCTTGAAGTCAACAAGGCTGGTGGTGAAGGATGAGCCCGAGACCCAGAGCTCGGCCATATGGTGACACAGCTCCGGAACGCTGAGTACTCCAGGCTGGACCAGACCCCAGCTGCGGGACGGGAGGAGAGATGTCTCCTTAACCATGCTAATCACCGTTAGCGACTGTTAACCGGCCCACTTTCAAAGCCAGATGACATGGAATCTCTTTTTAAAAAATTCACGGGGACATCATCTTCCGTGACAGCTTATCCACTACAGCAGGGGTGCACAACCTGCCTGACAAGCCACTGAATCATGGCAATTTTTCCAACCACCGGAGGCTGGGGGGGGGGGGGGGGTCTTTGAAGGTTTTGCCAACCAGAGTGGGTGACAGTCCAGCTTAGGTATATTTAGCCAAACACAATTATAAATTAATTAAATAAAGCATTATCCATTACTCATCACACAATCAACTGACGGGTTGGGCACCTCTGCAATACAGGGGGCGTTTCATCTCTTACAACTGCTTACGGTTTCAACAAGCCAGCGACTGGGAAATGTATGTGAAAATAAGTTTTTTTTTTTTCCCTTCTCTTCAAATTAAGAAAGGGTTGGCACGGTGGTTCACTGGGCAACACCATTCCCAGTCATCCCGGGGGCTGGGGGTATGAATCCTGCTCTATGTACAGAGTACAGCTGAATGATTTATCGATTTCAAATCCATATCGCGATTTTAAACAATGCAATTAGCAAATCGCAAAGGTAAATGCATTACACAGCACGTCTGACCCAGGGTTCAAAACTGTCCTGAGCATAGTTTTACATATTAATTCCGTCCTCCTTGTGTGACAGTCAGTCTCACCAATCAGAAGTGCCGTGCTCCTAGCGTGCTAATCATGCTCACCAACCAGAAGTGGCCCAAAGTGACTGCGTATACGCCCACAAACAACAGACACGTGATACCCAAGGAAAACGTTGCTGAGCTGTAAGTGAATTACCTACCTATTTAATGGTCAGATTATCCACAGAAAAGTCCTATTAGGGGTCCAAGCAGCCTTAGCTG
>JAODKM010000043.1:12604353-12627657 GCA_026780845.1 Petrocephalus sullivani
TAAGTGAATTACCTACCTATTTAATGGTCAGATTATCCACAGAAAAGTCCTATTAGGGGTCCAAGCAGCCTTAGCTGCAAGATCCCTAATGTTTTTATTACTGGAATTGTTTTATTTTCATTACTAACACATAGCGCCTTTTGTGATAGTAGTTGTTCTCTGCTAATTTGACCCGTGTGTACATGGGACTTTCCGGAAGCACTTTACTAAGGGTAAAAAAGTGGTTGAGCGCAGTTTGCAAACGTGGCACTTAAAATCCAGCCATCCATTTTCCAAACTGTTTATCCTTCTGGGTCGCGTGGGGTCCAGAGCCTATCCCGGAAGCTACAAGCACGAGGTGGGGAACAACCCAGGACGGGGGGGCCAGCCCATCGCAAGGCACACCCACACACCATTCACTCACACATGCACGCCTATCAACAATTTTTTAGTAACTCCAATTAGCCTCAGCATGTTTTTGGACCTGGAGGAAGCCCCATGACAACATGGGCTAGAGAATTGTTCTATTAGGTGTATGTTCTATATCACTTTCATTAGAATAAATACATTTTGGATTCAGTTCATATATTTTGATTTTTATCTTTGGATTAATGCATAGCACAGTTCAGATTTCAATGCATGGATGTGCTCAATTACAGTTCTTATACATATAGTGAATGAATAATAAAAAACAAATGCAAATCAATCGCTATTTCTGTCAGATTGTCAGTCACAATTCGATAGTTCCTTAAAATCGTTCAGCCCAAGTACGGAGTCTGCCTGTTCTCTTTGCGAACCGGACATACTCCAGATTCCAGCAGTCGGTGGACATTCAGCTATGCTGACTGGCATTTTTAAGTTCCACAGGGTACATGCCCCACAAAAGACCCTGCCAGAGCGCCCCCCCCATCCCCCCATCTGTGGGCTGAAAGGGACAGGCTTCCTGGGACCATGAGAAGGATTATAAATACTGCTGACTATTTCTTGAAGAAGATACCTCCTCACCTTTCGTTTTCATATTCCTCCAATCTTCTCACTGTAAAAACAGACAGCAAAGTGGCGTCAGGAAAGACCTGGACACACGTGGCGAGGCTTAAAGCGCCGGCGTACTGCCGCTATCTGGCAGGAACAGGAGCAGCAGCCGCAGGAGGCCAAGCACACCTCTAATCTGGGGCCAGATCCTCTTCCTCCAAGTGTCGACGCAAACGGCTATGGCGAGGATGGCGGAGAGCAGGAAGAGGACGCGCAGGGACGTGAGGGCCAGAAACCTGGAAGAGGAGACCACCGTCAAGGTTAGAGAGGATCCCGCGGCAGCCAGAAGAGTTCTGACAAGCATCTAGGGCTGGGCACCAACAAAAGCAGACCCCTCACCCACTCACTACGCTAGAGTAGATTTTATCTGAAAATAAGCAAGAAGGGAAAAAAAAGTCAACAAAACACAGCCATGTGGAATGCATGTCCTAAAAAAGCACAGTGACCATGCCAACAAAACACAATGCTACAGAGGTTAGCCATTACCAGCCAAGGCACTGGGGGGGTTCTGACTCATCCGTAAAATCGGACCCCACCCAACCCCCAGGCTGAGACTGATGTTAGAACTAAATTTTCCCAACAGCATCAATGTGATGCAAGTGTACCATCCCTCCAAAAAGGGCTCCGACAGGCAGGGGTGAACTTAACATACAAGCGGTAGAAGGGCGTCCCATAGAATATCCAACTGACATCAAAGGTAGTTGTTATTTATGTTTCTTGGATTTACGAATAAAGAAATGAAAAAACAGCACACGTTTTAGTGCTTGTTTGAATGCACCCCCCTTGTGGGAAAAGTGGACCCTACGTAGCAGTTAGCCAATCTTGACTCACAATGAATTTAACTCGTCAGGGAATCTCGAGTAGCGGCCACATAAACCTGTTCTCCTATAGATTATAATAGGTCTGGTTTGAAACTTTTTGTCTGACAGTATAAATTTATGCACCAGCTTTTATGGGGGGAAAAAAGGTTAAACATACTAAACAAATGCAGGATTTACAGGTGAATTACACAGTAGAGAGCATCTACAATGCAGGTAATGACACTTTCACTTTTCACTGGGAAACGACAAAGCATCACTTTGCTGTTCTGCACTCGCACAAAGCACGGAGCCAACATAACAGCGGGCTTTCAAGGGTCATTTTCATGTCCTGGTACATGTGATGTTCTGACCCCCAAGCCTAAACAGGGAAAACTAGATCTTGCTTATTAGCTGTTAAAAGAAAAAAAAAACACTTGAGGAACTGAAAGTCTGACCCAACTATGAACTCAAATATTTGCACCATTCCTCAGACTTCAAATCAAGTTTAGCTGTACAATTTAATCAGAACTGCTGCACAGTTAAACCAGAATTAAGATGGACTTTTATTGATCCTAGGGTGTAATTCTGGTGCATACATTAGTTGCCCACAGATGAACTTGCAAAGAGTACGCAAGGGGCAATTTACCCCGTTTCAGTGATCACTGGCAGAGGCATCTCATGTAAGCTTCCCTTTTAGGGGCTATAGCTGTAGTTTACTCACAATTTCACATGCTACCCCTTTAAGATCGCTTGGTTTGCCCCTTGAAGGTTACCCATGGCTTCCAGATATATCAAGCCTAATTTCCAACCACCGTAAAGGTCCTCGGGACTGGAGGACACCACCGGGGAGTATCATGTGTAAGACACCTGACACTTGATTACATCCCTCACTAATGCAAGAAACCATATCTTCCAATCTGTTGTCAAATTAAAATGTGGCCTGATTGGCCACTGAATGCGTCAGATAATGAGTCTATATTTAATCATTCTACATTATTATTCTCTATATACTTAATATCATTCCGGTCCGTTCGTCATTCAAAAATGCTATTAAAAAATGAAAATAAATCAGACTGGTCAATAATTCATGCAGGCTAAAACTGGCCATGCGAAGGGGCAGGAGAACTCTAGGATCAGTAGTGACAGCGGCCGCGGCTGCGTGCATTTGACAGGATTAACCTGTTACACTGGATATTAATAAATGAAAACTTTGCACTGAACAGACACGAAATAAACGGGCAGAAGAGACTCTCCACGCGGCCCCCGCGCTCTATAAATAGGCGGCGGGGCCATCTGCCTCCCATCCCGGCCGGAGAGGGGCGGACAGGCAGGGCCCGCATCGCGGGCTCCGAGCGCAGCGCACCGCCGCAGGCCGAACACCGAGTCCGGCTCAGCTTTCCTCCCGGCCGGAGGACGGAGGGCCGCCCGAGGGGCCCACTCACCAGAAGCCGGCGTTGACGGCGGCGTAGAGCAGCGCGCTGTGGAGCGGCCTCTCCCAGAGCAGCAGCGCCTGTAGGCGGCCGGCCACCGGCTCGTACGGGCCCAGCCGGCACAGCAGCGACGCCTTGGCGGCCTGCACCTGCGCGTCCCTCTCGCCGGGACCCGAGCGGCTCGGCGCGCCGCAGCCCGGCCCGTGCTCCCGCTCCCGTCCCTCGCTGCTGGCCCCGCTCTGCCCGCCGCTCAGCGCCATCTTAACGTCCGACTAAGGCCGGCGCAGCGACCCGCCCCCCGAATCCCCCGGATCCCCCACCCCGCGCAGTCTCCGGCTTCGCGTAAAGGCGCTAGCCGCCGCTGTTACGCAGGAAAGCCGCCCCCTTGCGCCGCGGGGCGATGCCTTCAGTTTCGGCTCCGGAGCGGCTCGGCTGCCCCGCTCGCGAATTTTCCTTTTGCATGGTGGGAGGGGAAATTTTCTTAATATTCATGAGATAACAGACCTGATTGGCCAGTGAATGCGTTAGACAGAAAAAACAGGAAGCACATGTTGATGGGAGCAGGTTCACTGGCCAGTCAGGTACCACTTCTGTCATGAATATTAATAAATTGACCAATCAGGTGGCGCGTCTCATGAATATTCTACACTTCCCCTACCACCCTGCAAAAAGAAAATTCGCGCCCCGCTTACAGAGAGCAGCTGCCGGAGGCTCGCTGCGGAGACGCCCATCGTTATCCGCCCGACGCAGGCGGACGGGTAGGATGTCAGCAGCCGAAGCCAGAGTGGCGCGGCGACGCCTCCCTACAGATTAAAGGCCGATGCCGTTTCTGTTATTTACGCCAGGCGTCGGCCGCCTCCAACATGGTGGGTGGGCGCTGGCTGGTTTGCCCCCTTAAGCTCCCCTCGCCTGCCGGTCACGGCGCCCTGGCTGCGCGCCCGCGCTCCGTCCGGACGGCCGTGCTGGACTATTTAGCGGAAGCCCCTACATAAATAAAGCGGGCATTTGTCTAACGGTTGTTGCGCTTTTCATGGGCGGACAGTCCCGGATAGCCACGGCTCCGGCTCCGGCTGTGGGTGTGGGTGCCCTGCCTTATATTTATTCGCCGAGCTGCGCCCCAGCTCTTTGTTACCGTGACACATCTCGGCAGTTTGATGAAACCAGTTTTAAAATGATCCACACATTTCAGAATCGGGTTAGCGTTGTCAAAGTGTTTTCCATTTGGTTTAAACATATTATTCACCAAATACATCGACCGACCGTTATCTTTCACAGTTGTGATTTTAGAATAATGTATGTTTACGTGCAAGATGTTGCACTGTATTAGTACGTTTCAGAAGGAAAAGGCAAAAAAATCGATGTAGTATTATTTATCCAAGTGCTACTCGATTTTGTGAATGGAATGGCATTATTAACGGAAACCGAATTAAATTAATTTGAATGATTATTCAATGCTTTTGTTAGGGGATAGACAGAAGTTAATGGCAGATCCACAAAAATAATAATAATAATAATTAATAATAATGAAGAACGCCGCAGCCTACAGTGACTTTACGACTGTTTACTGCAAGCCGCCGTAAAGCACGGATCTGTAGTTCATTGAGCTTCGCGTCGGCTTCCTGCGCATGCGCACCTAGCCGAGGGCGGCGCAGGCTTGTGACGTCACCACGGCGGGAGAAAGGAAGCGCTGGTCATTAAGAAGCGTCGGGGGCAGGCCGTCGAGTGCTGGATTGTCAGTTCATCAACTTCGGTGCTCCGTTAATGAAGCAAGATGCCCAGGGAGATTATAACACTTCAGCTAGGACAATGCGGCAATCAAAGTATGCTTTTGTATATTTATGGCATTTTCAGATTAGTCCTATCGAATGGCTTGGCCTGGTGATGGCGAATTGTTCTCGGATGTCACCGTGATTGGACTAGAGGATGATTAATGCTTTTTGCTTTACCGTGGATCTCTCTAAATGAAAAACTTAACGTGTGGCTCTTATTGTTCAGTATTCATCTGACCGATTTAAAATGTGGCTGTGTTGCTAGTGGATGCTGGTTGGGTAGGTGGTTTACTGGCTCTGCCGGTAACTGACAGCTATCCGGAGCTTTCTTAGATCGTTATGCCCGTCATTGTTGCTGAACTTACACACGAAACACAATCTAGCAACACACCGACATTTGTTTTAAAACATTATTCGTGCTTGAGAGTTTAAGCAGTGAGTCAGTATAGCAGGTTGCAGACGCACATTTCACTGCTTAACCTAACCTACATTTTGTTCACGATCACAAAGACATTTCACGTTGCTGTCAGCGTTCCAGATGAATGAGTATTACTTATAAGCATGCCTTAGCTGGTTAATATAATTAAAAAGGTAACGCTTAGAAGCGTTGATCAGTAAATAAATACCAACATACCAACGGTATCCTCCTCCCCCGCAGTCGGCTTTGAGTTTTGGAAGCAGCTGTGTGCCGAGCATGGCATCAGCCCGGAGGGAATTGTGGAAGAGTTCGCCACGGAGGGCACCGACCGCAAAGACGTGTTTTTCTACCAGGTATTAGTCTGATCCGTCTTTTCAGGCCTTCATTCATTGAAAACTTTTGCTCGGCTGCACGTAAAGCCTTTCCTAAAATTTTATATGCTGCTGTGCCATACATTTGTAAAACTTAGTAGGATTCTGCATCTCGATACCGGGTTTGGTTGCAGTGTTTAAAACGTGTAGTACTTTCAACCGTTACTCATCCAAATGTCATGCCACAAAAATGCAAAGAGCCCCCACACAAAATGTAGAAATGAAGTGTGGTTACGTTTATGTTTTATAATGTCACATCGCCAGCAGACGGCGCTATTGCTTCATTTTTATTCCGTTGCTAAGCGTCGCATTGCGTGCCTTACAGGCAGACGATGAGCACTACATCCCCAGGGCAGTGCTACTTGACCTGGAGCCCAGAGTAATCCACTCCATCCTGAACTCTCCGTACGCAAACCTGTACAACCCAGAGAACATTTACCTGTCAGAACATGGAGGGGGCGCTGGGAACAACTGGGCGAGCGGCTTCTCCCAGGTGAACAATCAGGCTCACCGTTTGTGCACAATAACGGCAAAAATTGTCAAGTCTGGGACTTAAAAAGCTGCAGAATATCTTCATTTTTGTTACTATTCCAAAAGCCAGGTTTAAAGATAGTTGAGTAAAGCTAGTGATAGTTTCCCCTTTATATTTTTAAGAAAATCATAAAAAAAAAAAGGCGAGTCCATCCTTAATGGCAAGTTGTCAAAGGGACCAGTAAAAGATGCCTTTAAAGAGAGTATGGAAAAAGCAACCTGGTTGTGCTGTCTCAGCAAATGTCACGGTTGTGCTTTCAGGGTGAGAAAATCCACGAGGACATCTTTGACATCATCGACCGAGAGGCAGATGGCAGCGACAGCTTGGAGGTGACTGCCTTTGATCCCCGCCTGGCTAGAGAAAGCTGCCGGGGTGTTCACTCAAAGGGATTGCTTTTCACCTGGAAGCCATCAGCTCATGTTATTTACATGTGCTCTAGTGTCTTCACAATTTATTTTTACATTTGGCTTCATTTCTCTTAAAAAAAACGGTTTGCTTTTGTCCAAGATTTTAATGCATTCTTTAATGAAAATTTTATTTCAAACTATTAGTACCGTGTTCTTCATCCTTGCAATTTGGCCTTACCACAATAACATAAGGAAACTGACTAAAGTTTTTTTCTAGTTTTAATTATTCTTTAGTCTGGTTTTATTCCCCGTGTCAGAATGTCAGATCAGGCTGGTATTTACCTGCAGATGTGGATAGTACAGGTCCAGAAAGTATAAATCCAGATCAAGATTTTGTTTCAACCATCCATCGACTGTGACTCTTTATACTCATCTGGTGGGCTGAAACAAAACCTTGGTCTGGATTTTTACTTTCTGGACCTGAAGTATCCACCTCTGGTTACCCGTGTGCACATACATGATTGTCTGTCTGATGTCTCTTACACCACCCATGTGATGGACACATGATGTATTTGTAAATGTGAAGGGCACTACCCCCAGGGGAGCAAACAGCACGGCGGTCAGTCACTTAAGGATTGATATGTACTTTTTAATTACGCTGCCGTGTTTTTCACTGTCCCACTCACCGTTTCAGAACCATATTTGTAGTAGTTTTGTGTTTGGCTGATTGTGAGGATGTTTGTGTTCTAATGGGCTGAACGATTTCTGTCCACGTTTCAGGGGTTTGTACTGTGCCACTCCATTGCAGGGGGCACAGGATCAGGGCTCGGATCCTACCTGCTGGAGAAGTTGAATGATAGGTCAGCATGCTTCTTTTTGTAATTCACTCCCCCCCCCCCCCCCCAAAAATGGGTATCTTTTACAGTTTCCCCTGTGTTCAGGTACCCCAAGAAGCTGGTGCAGACTTACTCGGTGTTCCCCAACCAGGACGAGATGAGTGACGTTGTGGTGCAGCCCTACAACTCCCTGCTGACGCTGAAGAGGCTGACGCAGAACGCCGACTGCGTGGTACGTGCAGCTGCCTGCGCAGTTTGCATGCAGTATTGTGTCTCTGGTTTACTTTGACAGCTCGCGTGACGCCAAGTCTCCTGGCAGGTGTTCAGGCCCCATGCTTCCGATTCAGAAATGGCCGATTTTGTGCCCTCACATGTGTAGCCTTTTAGTAAGTGTTAAACATGGCCAGGATTTGCAGTTTTTTCCAGTATTGTTCTCCAGTGATATTTCTGTTTTTTCATAGTAATTAGAATTTCACGCCATTAATTAGAATGGCATGCTCGAGATTAACAAAACACTGTGGTTTGGTCAGGATCCATTTCTAAGGCACGCTACAAAAGCGTCCCTTTCCTGGGAGACTCTCAGCCGGTTGCTCTCTCAGGCTATGTTGTTTAAGAGCGGAGGCCCATCATGAATCTCCGATAATCATTATGTGGGCCCGTGGTACGGCTCCGGTAAGAACACAGTGTGTGGCAGCTTTTTTTTGACAATGGGCGGCAAAGTTTATAAAAAAAAATAAAAAATCTGACTTTTGTTCTACTTGGTGTTCTACTATGGATCTTGGGAAGGGTTTTGTATAGCTGCATGGAACCAGCTGCTTAATTGCTTTAGTAAGCGATATGCATAACTGAACAAAAAAAATACCGGAAAAGGCGGTCGGGGGGGGGGGGGGGGAGAAACAAATAATGCGAGTGTGTCCATTTGCAGTGATTTTCCCATGAGTCTTTCTGAAGGCGATAATGATTATATTTCATGTTTCAGCAGGTTCCATAGGGTGACAGCTGACTGCAGAATACAGTATGTTAGACAGCAGGTAGTCTGTGATATGTATTCTGCCAAGTCTGCAGCCCTAAATGTCACAGACACGGGGATGCCCCAAATGTCAGCCTCTCACAAGACCATCTTTTGTTAGAGGGACTAAATCAGTAAGGAGTTAAGACAAATGACCTGAATCTTTTGGCATTTCGCTGCTGCTTTGTCAAATCCATGAATGAAAGCAACGCCTTTTTTTGTTTTGTTTTTATCTCTTGGTTCTTAATGTAGATTGAAATATATTTGTAGATTTTATCTGGTGCCATTGTACCATTTTTTTGGGGAGGGCTGTTATTGTGTAGGAATATTACTAATTATGTTTTATGGAACAGTGTCTTTTACAGCCTTATGATTGGTCCGTCTGTCTCCCAACAGTGTCTTTTACAGCCTTATGATTGGTCCGTCTGTCCCCCCTCCTGGCTGACTTTTCTTTTTTTCTTTCTTCGTAGGTGGTGCTGGACAACACAGCCCTGAACCGCATCGCCACAGATCGTCTGCACATCCAGAACCCCTCCTTTTCTCAGATCAACCAGCTGGTGAGTGACCACTGTGGCTCTGTAATCACAGGCCCGGCCAGGTCCGGAATTGTGTATGATAAAAACACGACTGCAGGCCCAGGCGGCCCTCTCAGCACGATTGAAATGCTGCATTTTGAAATCTGGAACCTTTCACTGAAAACATTTGCGTAATATTTTATATGCAAATCTTTGGATAGGAATCATAATTTTCAAAGCTTTCCACCAACAATTCTACAAATATTAGTTTCTTGTGTGTCTTGTAATTTTGACACATTTCCACACTATCATTACATTTTCTAATGAATTTCAGTAAAGTCAACTGAATTTAGCTAGTTCCTACAAAAGCACAAACAACCAAGAAATGCATCTTGCTAAAAACAAACTGGTCTTTGGCTAATTCTAGAGTTTATTACAATTTAATAGTGACCTACAAGTTGCACTACAGTGTGGGGCACATGGCAAAAAGGTACAGAAGTGTGTTCTGTTTATTTGGCCTTGAGTCGGGGTGGGCGCCCTTCTGTGGCCGTTTTTGGAGTGCAGACCCCGGCTAAGCTGCTCATAACTTGAGATGCATTGTTCCTCCGTCGTCAGGTGTCCACCATAATGTCCGCCAGCACAACGACCTTGCGCTACCCTGGCTACATGAACAACGACCTCATTGGCCTGATCGCGTCCCTCATTCCCACTCCGCGCCTCCATTTTCTCATGACAGGCTACACCCCCCTCACCACTGACCAGTCGGTATGCGATGAGCTTTCCCTTTCTGCTGCCGGGATTTTACACAGGATTCCAAGCATGTATATTTCGTGATAATATTGTGTCAAACTCAGTTGCCAGCTGGCTGTAGTCAGGTTTATTCAGTCAGCATTTGTCTGGATCTAACAATACCAGTTAGTTGATTATCTTCCTGCTTTATTGGCACATTTCGTTTGGTAATATTTCCTGAGTTGAGAATAAACACCTAGTGCTGGAGCATCTGAAGAATGTCGTAATCTCATTGGGGAACAGGTGGCCAGTGTGAGGAAGACGACGGTGCTGGATGTGATGAGGAGGCTGCTGCAGCCCAAGAATGTCATGGTGTCAACGGGCCGGGACCGGCAGACCAACCACTGCTACATCGCCATCCTCAACATCATCCAGGGCGAGGTGGACCCAACACAGGTAGCTATCCTCGAGTCCTCCAGAAGCTTGTTTGTGCGCGCTGTTGAGATGACCTTGATCCTCTATCGCCAACACTGATGGCCATGTTTCGTTTCCAGGTGCATAAGAGTCTGCAGAGAATCCGAGAGAGGAAGTTGGCCAACTTCATCCCTTGGGGCCCTGCCAGCATCCAAGTGGCCCTCTCAAGGAAGTCCCCCTACCTGCCCTCTGCCCATCGAGTCAGCGGACTGATGATGGCCAATCACACAAGCATTTCCTCTGTAAGCCCCTCCCACACCGACAGGTCTCTTCAAATGAACCCTTTGCATTTTACTAATGAACAGCAATGACATAATTAATAACATGATTAATATCATTGTTGGTTTGGATTATCAATGGCTGGTGTCTTCATAAGAAGTGTCTGCAGTTGTATTGTATTTGAAGTCCTCCAGTCCGTGTGTGCTAGTGCGAAGCAGTACACGGCCCTCACGTTGGGCGCACTTCCCCGCAGCTGTTCGAGCGCACATGCCGGCAGTACGACAAGCTACGCAAGCGCGAGGCCTTCCTGGAGCAGTTCCGGAAGGAGGACATGTTCAAAGACAACTTTGACGAGCTGGACAACTCGCGGGAGGTGGTCCAGCAGCTCATTGATGAGTACAGCGCCGCCACACGGCCCGACTACATCTCCTGGGGCTCCCAGGAGCAGTGATCACCCCCAGAGCTATAAGCCCAGACCTCTTCTAGGCACCTCTGAAGAAGGTAGCCTGTCCCTCTGTTGACATGACCTAGTAGGATGCTATAGCCATTAGTTTCCCTGATAGCAGGTATTCTCATTATACACAACAGTACATGAAGCCTACTGGGATTTTATATAAATGATGTACTATTATCCGATGAACATTTTATTAGCTGATTCCGTAGCATAGCACAGCAGCTTCCAGGTTTTGTTTCTTGAGCTGTGTCCTTCTCGTCAGCTGGTTTGACCTCACTTTGTTCAGGTTCCCCCCCCCCCACAACATGACTGTACATGTTTGCCAACCTTCCTTTGCCTGAAAAACCTGAATGCAAGGCGTGGCAGCCCACATTGTGCAACAGCTGGCACAATATAATATGAGATGAAGTGTTAGATGTCACACCAAAATAGTGAACAAGTAAGGGTTATAAACTCTTGGGTCTGGCGTTTTGTTGCTGTGGTATAGCTGTTCTTTAGCTCTCCTCTGGGGTGTTTTCAGCTTCTCTGCATCTTCCAGTGAACACAGCACCTTCTCTGTAGACAAGATGACTGCTTGCTACTTTAGCTTGGCGATACTGCAAGCTGTTTTTTTACCGCAGACTCCATCCTCGTCGAGTGTATCATCTGTGCTTCTGCCAAAATTGTAGCTTGCTATCCGAGTAGTCGATGTCATCGTAGCGTACAATGCACCCTGGGAAACCCTTATGGGTTTTGGTGTGGATAGTTCACCTGGTAGTTGGAAGTTCTGCCATCTACCAGTGTTCAGCTACCATCAGGTAACACCAGTACTTTTTTTACTACTTTATTTGTAACACCCGATTCAATATGCAGGTCACAGCACCTCAGTCCACATCAGTACAATGGACCGATATTTTTTGCGTTCAGGCAGTGGAGGTTGTCTATTTTTCTAAATTGTGTATATTTGCGGTTTCTTGTATAGTACACAATGGACTGAGACCTTGCCCCCCCCCCCCCCACCCTAATCATTTCCTGCTTTGCAGAAGTTTGCAAGTGGTGTACATACAGTGAATGCAAGAATTGCATTTTGCTTGGAGCAGATGCCGTGTTACAAATAAAGATTTAACAAGTGGAAGACCTGTGTGTTTTTTGCTGGATAACTTTTTCGTCGGCTGTGACAGTCACATGGAGAGCAGCATCCTCCTGGCCCGTCTGAAGCAATTACTGGCTGTGTCCGTTTCCTGTCGCTGGTTTCGAGTCTCCAGCACATGAAGTTTGCCGTTATACTTGAAAATAATCGACAGGAAGTACAGAGCAGCAGCCCACTCGCCTGAAATTCTGTTTGTGGCCCATGTGTAATGAAGACATGGCTTCCACCGCTTATGAATAGTGTTGGTTTATTAAATACATTTTGCATTATTGCACATCCAAGTTGTGTATAAACAGCATACATCTACAGAAGTACCGTGCAGCATACAAACAGCATACAAAGTTACAGACAAAGCTAGCCTTCTGCTGTGTAGTTTAAAAAAAATATGGCTTTTATAAGAGGAGCTGCCTGCAGCTGTAGGGTAGTGTTTCCCAATCTGGTCCTGGGGGATCTGCAGACGGTCCATTTTTGCTCCCTCCCAACTCCATGCCTGACAGTGCATATTTTGCTGGCAGCTGGGAGGGAGCGAAAACGTGGACTGGCTGGGAGCCCCCCAGGACCGGATTGGGAAAGACTGTGGTGGGAGGCAAAAGCCTGGAACACGACTGAGGAACGTTTCGGTTCCAACTTCCTGCCAGGGAAAGCTTTGGTATGGAGGCCACGGTTTGGCCAATGGGTAGCCAGTCCTTTAATGGTTGAATTAGGAGGGTGGATGGAGGTGAGGCTACATGAGACCGGTGCTGGGCTCGGCTAGATGGGAGTGTCATGGGGTTTAACTAAGCAAGGCACCAAATGATCAATGATGTCTCCAGATTCTCAAACTGACTATTCCTGTTCCTCCTTGATTCACAGTGTTAACCTCAGTGTTTCCCCAACGCTGTCCACGTTTTTGCTTCCTCTCAGCTCCCAGCCCACCTGTACCAGGTATTCGGTGTTCTTGATTGGCTGGGAGGGAGCAAAAACGTGGACTGTCCAGGGTTTGCCGTGGACTGGGTTGGGGAAACACTGGTTAACCTGATGCAAGGGAAAGGGGTGAGTTCTGAGTTTGCCACTTGGAGACTGGAAAATGGCAGGAGTGACTGTCCCTGAGGCATAACGAGGGAAGCAAGGCTGACGCTAATCAAGGCTGGCACGAGAGGTTCTTAAGTAAGACATACAAAATCACTTAGTCAGAACTTTTTATTAAACGGTAAAAATAAAATTCACGTCACAGAATGGCACCTTATCCATAAATAAAATATTTTTAAAAAGGGGAACTATTAAGAAGATGTTTTTTTTTGTGTAGATGGGCATAGGTACAGTTAGGGGGATCTTTACATGTAGCTGGTATAATGTTTCTCTGATAGACCGATTCTGAACCAGTGCCAATAAAAAGCAGGACTGGTGTGTTCTGGGAGAGTGCAGATTCGAAAAAGTCCCAAACCATGAGGCTACGTTTGATAGCAGATGGGAAATAAACAGCGTTAACTTCTGTCCATGGTCTACGGTCAAGATGTAGATCTTCACAGAGCTTCTGATGAGCAGCACAGGAGCGGAAACTTCCAGCTTTGGGAAAATAAAGGATCTCCTTTGGTATTCACACCTTTTTCTGAAGTTATATTAGCCATATATTCTGGTTCCAAAGGAGTAAATACGTATTTCTTCCTTTCAAGCCGTGCCAGTAGACTAGACTACTGGAAAGTCCCGTTATTCCTGTCAATGAAAGCAGGATGACTTGGCGAATCCGGTAAATTTTTGGCGGATTGACGCATCCACAGCTAGAGGAAATGGGAGCCTGGAGCAAACAAGTCAAACTTTTCATCTCAGTCCCTTTACGACTTGATCAGGCCGTGGCCAAGCGGAGCGAAGCACCAACACTGTCCCCCAGCCTCTACCACGACGTCCTATACTGCAGATGGCTCCTGCGCTCAGTCCGTTCATCTGCCCATACGTGGCCTAATGTCCGGGCGGTATGAATGTTAGAAAGTTAGGGGCTGCTCTCGGCTGGCGGGAGGGAGAGAGAAGCCCCCATCGGTGTCCGTGTTGCTGGCGGGTGCCTGGTATCGCTGCTCAGCGCTGAGGTAGGCGTTCATCAGCTGCATGATCTCCGTCAGCTGTGAGAGGAAGGTCAGAGGCATAGGATTTAAACCGACTGCTGCAGTCTCAACATGTCGTCTCTGGTGATGTCAACCTAACAAACTTAAATTTAAGACCAATGCCTCACAAACCTAAATTTAAGACCAATGCATCAGGCCCAGAGCCTTGATTTTCCTGTACAGTATAACTAAAAGTGGGGGACTTCCAGGATGGAAGTGTTAGGTCAATGTCTCTTGGAGAAGTACAGAGATTGTTTTATTTTGGCTGATGTCTAAGGCTGAGTACATAATGGGCTCCACCAATATCTCATTTGATCTAGTCTATCTAGGCAGTTCCAAGCCCCATTCTCTGCAAGAGATTCCGTAGGGAGGTGAAGCGTAATTCACCTGCAGGACTGTGGCGACGAGGCTGTGCTGCACATGTGGAAACACAGATGGGCTCACAGTAGTGGGCCCCCAATCCTGGCTCCTACTACTGAGCGAGGAGATCCGGCTTCCACCAATCCACCAGTGTTAGGCCCACAAACAACATGGGGTCCCGATTCTGCCAAAATGAACGACGTAGCCCCGGGTCCCCCAGCGGCCCACTGAACCACCGTCCCCGAGCGAGCCGGCCCACGGTTCGCACGGCTCCGCAGCACCAGAAAACAAAAAGCTGCTTTTGCACTCCGTGATGTCACAGGGCCGTCTTTGTTAGCCAGGGACAGAATGTCCCTGTGCAGACGCTTGCCGTGTCGGTGAGAGCATGCCGACTCGATGCTCGCAGAGAACAGGACACGGCATGACGACCCCCAGCCGGCTCCTTCATGCAGATGGATTTCTGGTGTATGATCTTAGTGTATGACTGATGATCATCTTGGTGTAAAACTATGACAGGGTGGCCAGAAAATCCAGGTCAGGAAGAACAGGCTGAGCTACTTTAGTAATAGTTCAGTTCCTCTTGATGCTCCGACTGGTTTGTTTACTTGATTGAAAGACTCATCCAGCTGTTTCACATTAACATTAGTGTCACATGCATGATTATAGGAAACTGATCAATCAGCACACAGCAAGAACTCAGTGCTTGAGTGAAATCCAGGTCTTTTTGATTGAGCCAAGACTGGATTTGTAAGCTACCATGTCAAAGTGTCCTCCCTGACATGGATTATCTGGTCACACTTAACTATGATGTCTGTCAAAAGTGTGCCCGCCACTGCCCCTAAAATCACCCCAATATTTGCAGGAAATGACCAATATACCCATGCATTTGACTCGTCAGCTACCCCACATTGTTTCGCTATTTAATATCTTATTGAGTTAACTACAGTAATTATCCGATGCATCTGGTTGTGAAATGTAAAAAATACACAATGTCTGGGGTGTCCCCTGAGTCGAGGTTTGGGAACTGAAGTGCTCTGTGCAGGTTTGTTCTCTGTAAACAAGGATTAGCTCGCACACTTAATTAGTGTCCGTGCATGAAAATCCAAACAGCGTTGGCCTCACCATTCAGGGATAAGCGACCGATTGCAATCGGTGCACAAATAATAAGAGAGTTTCGCGCGACCGGCAAGATCCTTAATTGTTTCCGCATAATATTCTTTTCGAGAGATACTGCTTCAACCAAGCTGAACCAATTAAAAAAAAAAAAAAAAAATCTGTTTGGCTCTGAAATACATCATGTGTGTGTGTATGTGTGTGTGTGTATATATATATATATATATATATATACACACACACACACACACACACACACACATAGAGGCCAATGAGAGACTTGCCAATCATGTTTTCTAGACTCGATACATATAGGCTTTTCAAGCAGTGGAAGCATCTCGGATGATGGGATCCAGCTAAACTAAGCCATTCCTGAAGTGCGTTCAAGGAACCAACTTAACCAGATGATTTTCAACACCAGTAACTGGTCCAAGATGAGGCTTCTAATCCCGGATGATTTAAGCGACGTACGGAGAATACCCCTCAGGAAAATTTGTTTGTTATTTCTTCTTACCTTGCTTGTCTCAAAGAGCAAGTCCCGGTCCCCGGCAGTGATCTTGAAGGTATTGCTGTCGAACACTCCATAGGAGCAGATCTGACCATAGGGGAAGGACTCCAAGGCCTCAGCCTCCCCTTGCCTGTACAGCGAGATGCACTTGGCTGCCACCCCCAGCCATAGTTTCTGTGAGAAGCTGCCAGTGGAGCTCTGGAGCAAAAGAGAAAGGCCGGTATTCAGCGTGTCGACTGAACGCATATCAATGTAAGTCATTAATATGGTCTAATGCGAATGTTTCACAACCCAGTCCTCTGGGAACACGGACAGTCCACGTTTTTGCTCCCTCCCAGCTCCCAGCCAATCAGGAGCACTGAATACCTGGTACAGGTGTGCAGGGAGCTGAGAGGAAGCAAAAACGTGGACTGGCCGTTGTTCCATCGAGGAGTGGATTGGGAAACACTGGTCTAAAGAGGTTAACGAGGTCTGCACACTCACGATGTAGAAGTCCACGTCATAGAGGGTACACCCGAAGCCCGACCACTGCCTGGCGATAGCGAGGTAGGCGGCCATGCTCTCCCTCCTGCTATAGCCCGCCAGCCCCTTCCAGCGCTCCATGATGGCGCCCATCACGGCCGCCCCTTCCTCTTTCAGCCGGCCGCGCAGCTGTAGGTCCTGCGCCACCCTCTGCTTGTGCGCCGCCGTGTGGCTCCACAGCGCCCCCACCAGGAGGCCGCCCGCAAACCTCTGCGGACAGCCCATAGGCAGGTTGGGGCCGGTAGATGGGGCGCCCGGGGGGGTCTTCAGGGCCAGTAGGACACGGTCCTCCACCATGTTGCCGGGGAAGACTTCGTCCAGCTGCGGGCAGGGCGAGAGGATGCTGAAGTCGCCCATGAGGCACTGTAAGCGCAGGGCCGCTAGGTCCTGCAGGTCGTCCTCGGAGGCAGGCAGCTGACCTCGTACCATCATCTCGTGGCACTGGGGGCGAAGAGAGAACAGGGCTCTGACAACCGCGACATTCGCCAGCAGCGAAGCCATCAAAAGACAACTGACCTAATTTACAAAAACGGCTCACTAGCTTACGAAAGCTTGCAAAATTCTGCAAGCTTTCATTTGAAATGAGTGCTGAATGGGTATTCTGGGTAGACTTCACCACCTCTACCCACCTCCCTCGTGACTGATTATGAAACCTCTGGCATTATGTGACCTTTTGAAAGGTCATACATTTAATCGAGTGACAGCACCCACACCCCTACCCTTTTAGGGGCTTCGTCTTACCTGCTCGTATAGGAATATGTACTCGATGCTGTCGATGGAAATGCTGTCAGCATCCAGGAGGCAGTAGAGCTTGAAGGAGAGTCTCCACTGGCTATCCGGGTCTGGTTCTTTAGCGGCAATGCTGCAGCATGGGGGGGCGGGGGGGACAGACGTGTGAGGAAAATGCGGCGGGACAGGCAGCGCCACCCCGATCCCATTCGACTGGCCCGACCGCGGCGTTTGTCTGTTGACTGATGACTAACCGCAATGTCTTTTGTTTTGCGGGTTTGCTCTACGAACGGCGCCAGGTGTTACGCGCCTCGAAAGGAGGGGGGAGGGTGGGTAATAGCGATCCCATTGTTCCTGCTGCGCTTATCTCACGGCAAATTTGCCCAACGCCAAGCAGGAGATTAAGGTGTCACTTGCGGTAGCCTGGTCGTTAGGCACGTGCGCGCCAAGTAAACCAGGCCGCCAAGGTGAGCAGACCCGTTCTATTCCCCGAGGCGAGCGCTCAGTGTTTCAGATGTGAGCGTTCCGGAATTCTGGTTTGAACTATAGCATGCAACTGCATCAGTGACTCTGGCGTGCGACAATTGTAAAAGGGACGCGGTACGTGAGTGTAGTGACGTCAAATGTAAGAACTGAAATTAGAATGATTTGCTGAGAAAAATAAAACTTTGTTGATTGGTCAACTAATCAAATGAATCTTAATCTTTGGATTAGCACTGTTTGACTGCAAAAAGGTCTCTGGATGTTCCCAGGTGCCACAATCCCAGCACTGAGCCGCGGTCCGAGGACTCACTTTTCAAACCTGGTCAGGATATCGGCGATGATGGTGCCGCCGCTGACTGCTCGCTCTTGCCCGGCGCTCTGCTCGAACAGGGAGAAGGTATTGCGGCTGTCCTGCAGGCCAAGCTGCGCCGAGATCATTTTCACCAGCTGGGGGCGCAGGGGGAACCATGGGGCAGGACAGTAGGATCATTAGCTCCCAATATCAGGGACAATACAAATGTTTTACATTCAGAGTGACTTACATTACCCAACTACAAACTCCCTGGAGCAACTTGGGGTTAAGGGTCTTGCTCAGGGAGCCACTGATGGTAGATGGGATGACCTCTTGGTCCATAACCAGAGCCTCATACCACTAGGCCACCACCATCCACAGGAACTTTTGCCGGCAGTTCATAGGGGTAGCAGGCGTATGAGTAAAAGGACGAGCGAAGGCCATTAATCGCCCGGACCCTTCTGCTCGGTTTCAGTTAGCTTCTGTGGCCCCAGAGGTTTCACAGTACTACGCACTAGATGCCCAATACCAGCCCCACACTCATCATGGCAGCCCCCAGCGACGGCACGTGCCTGGAGCCCCACGTCGCTGCCACCCCGAGCCCTCACCTCGTCTGCCGTCGTGTGGGAGGTGACGGGCAGCTGGCAGGACCCGGGCCCCGGGTAGTGCACCAGGCACAGCATCCCCCGGCGAGCCATCAGCACCCGGATCTCCTCCCAGGACGGCACACACTCCCGGCAGCGCGTCTTCCGGAGCGCCTCCCAGATGAAGGAGGCGTAGCTGTCCATCTCCGTGTTCGGATTCTGGCTCCGTACCCTGGGGCCGGGTGTCAGAGAGGAACTGGTTAGGAGATGGGGAGCATCTCACCAAGCAAAGTCGAAATGCCGTTCCTTGTCAGCTTCAGATGTATGATGCGTCACACACTGAGCCAAAATATCGTTCTCGCTGGCATAATGTGAAGGAAAACTAATAGAAATATAAAGACACACAAACATATAATATACATGATATTCAGACAGAGGGATACAGTTAACCATCTGATTGGTGGGAAATGACTGTGTGAGTTAGAACAGAAGTTTGGCATTGGAGCCAAATGTGCAAAATAAATCAAAAAATTAGACAAACGGAATTGTAAATCCAGAGCTTTTAACAGACCCAGACTTAGGCAAGTTTATGTATAGTGCAATTCAGACACAAGGCAATTCACATAGGTTTACAGAGGCATAGGCTTAGACTTAGGATGGGAGGGGCCAGACTATTCAGCAGATGGCGGGTTAACCAATTGGACAAGGAAAATGAAAGGTAACCAAGGAAATGAAACCTTAATTATAGTTTATCAGCAGGGTAAGGTGGTCCCGGACCACCATGACACTCAATGGCCATTTCCACTTCTCACAGGAAAGGGACAGGACAAGGAGCCCCAGAGCATCTGGACCCCAGTGCAGAAGGACAGAGGAAGTTCCACTCAATGCAGCTGTATTGTTCGTGCTGGAGCAAATCTGCCCGGAACCCCCCCCACATCACCCACCCATGGAGCATAGCTCCAAACAGGAAGTGACATGGTATCAGAGGTGAAAGATGTACCTCCGCTGTCCTGGTGCAGGGGCACAGAACCACAGAACAGCTATTGCTCTGAGGATACGGGCAAGGGGCAGCGATCTACGAAACTTGGAGGGGGGGTTCAGACTTCTGCTCCTCTTCCAGCTTTGCCCACCTGCCTGCCTGCACCCTCTGGCCCTGGGGGCCGCTGCCTTTCACCTGTGAGGAAGCCTTGCCTTGGGCCTTCTGAGCCTCACAATGTCCGACATAGGCCGGTGTCCTTCCCTCCCGGGACTACAGACAGCAGCCCACGTGCGTCTCATGACGGGCCATGAGCCACCGAGTGGGTCACCCCTTTTGTTTCAGGCCTGCGCCTGGGAAGCACATACTGAAAAGGTGAGCCGTGGATGGGAGCGAGTTCCTCCAGATATACCGATAGGAGGCGATAATAGCTCCTTCTCCTTACTCATTGGTGGAGGCAGGTCACATGAGCCTGGCCTTCCAGCCAACAGGGCGCCCCCTTGAGGGTACGGCGGGGTAGAGCACGCTTACCTCTTTAGGTGGAATCGCAGGTACTTCAGCACGGCCGGTCCCGGCAGGAAGGTGCAGCTCATGCAGGTGAGCAGCTGCCAGTAGCGCAGCTGTCCCGGCGTGCCGGCGCGGGCCGCGCCGCTGGTCTGCTTCACCAGCTGGCAGTACACCTCGTCCCGCAGCGGCCGCAGGTCCAGGCACGTCTGCAGCACGCCCTGGATCAGCGCTACCGGCTCTGCCGCAGCTTCCAGCTGCTGCAGCGAGTTGAAGAGACGCACGGCCTCGTCCCGCACCGTGGCGTAGCCCTTGCTGGCGTGGTCTGGAATGGCACGGGCGGGGGTCAGCGCAAAGTTCACAGAAAGAGGCAGAAAACGGTCCACTCCCTTACACACAGCAGCAACCTATTCATAGACAAATAGATTAGATGGATGGATGGATTAAATGGATGGATTGTGGTTCTGCTGGCAGAAGGCTACACTGAGCAGCAGACTGCTTCCAGGCTCAAACTTTCTAACACAGCAGTACACAAGCACAAGGTGAAGCAGGAGACCCTGGGAAACCAGCCAGGTAGAGGGGGGAAGTGACTCTCATGACCGTCAACTTATTCGGCAGTGCCTCATGAATTGGAAGATGACCTCAAATGTCCTTCAGAAAGAACGGGAAACGTGGTGTGACATGCACTGCTAGGAGTTCATATCAGGCTCCTAGAAGCAGGACTGAAGTCCCACATAACATGGAAGAGAAGCAGGGAAAAGCCAGGCTGGAGTTTGCCATAACAATGTACATTATACACTGCGCATGTTCCCAAAAAATTGAGAAATTAGTGTTAAACTGAAAAGTTTGCTGTGGTTTTCCAGCGCTGTAGATCGATAGACAGATGGACATACTTCATTAATCGTGAAGGTAACTGCAGATCAGACTGTCTTTGCGTGGGAGGATTGCCGCTTCTGTAAAGCCTGCCAGTTTCTCTCTTTGTAATTACACGTCCTTCTCCCGTTTATCGCTGACAGCATCAAAGCCATGACCATTCGCACTTTGGCGCGGTGACAGTGGGAGCCGAGCGCTGGGTTAATTCTGTGGGGCACCAGAGAGTGTGAACGCTGAAACTCAAGCCTCCGGTCACACGCGGGCCTCTCCCCGCCCGGGACGGATTTAGCGGGCTGGCGCGCGTCCCTCGATTTAGACGGGGGCCCCGGCGGGCCAACTTGGCTGTGAGCGCCCCGGCGCGGCATTATGGGAACGCGCTTGTGAGGTCACGCCCATGGAAATAGCCCGTGTGTATTCTGAGACGTCGACTGCGTGGGCGAGGGCGGCGTGCGGGGCGACTCACGGATGTGGTCCGAGCTGCCGTAGGGGAAGGGGAGCAGCGGGGCGTAGAGAGGGCTCTGGGTGTAATTCAGGATGGGATTGTGCTTGTAAATGTGCTCCACCACCTCCGGGTTGGACCTGTTCTCCTGCATGGGCAGAGGGTTTGACGGGTCAACAACAGAGTCAAAGGAAACGGGCAGATCTTTGGGCTGTGGGCCCACCTTCAATCTGGAAATCCGAAGTTGGAAACTACAGGCAGTCCCTTGGTTAAGAACGTCCAGCTCGTACTTACTACTATTCTGCCATAAAGCCTATTATATAAAAATTTTGGGTTAAACGCAAACTTCAGCTTGGGGTACAGTACAGCACCATATAGTTAGTTATTTTTGTTATTAAAGTATTACTTTTATGTACTGTATTATTGTTCCGACTTGCCTACAAATTTGACTTAGTCAGACTTAGGAGGTGGATTTCATTCGTAACTTAGGGACTGCCTGTAATTTCATTTACTAATTTTCTTTCATTTAGCTGCTGTCTGTAAAAAGTTTTGTACAAGGTGAGACAAACAACTCATTACAAACAATTGTCGCATTCATTTTTACTATCAGTCGAACGTTATTTATTCTCCTCTATTGCAGTACTTTGTGTGATGCTGTCTGCACTAGGAGAGCCAACGACCTCCATTCGTTGAACGATGGCAACAAATTTGACGCTGATTCTCTGTCCCCCCTTCCTGAAAAACTCCATGACTGCCCAGACATTAGACACGGCCATTCGATTGGTCAGCAGAGGAAAGACTTGCTGCAGGCCAGCTGGCCGGCCCACCGCACAGCCAAGGCACCTCCCGGCGTTTGACAGTGACCGGAAGCGAGAAACGACTCCGCACCAACACCTCAGTTGGCTCCATCACCACCCTGCCCACCTCCGCTATTACGTTACACCTTCGGCTGGTGAGACACGAGCAACCAGGCCAGGAATTTATGGCAGCTATTTCCTTACCCCAGCATGGAGAGAGAGGCACTTTAATTTGACATTAACCTTGCATGCTGGGAGGAGGTGAGAGGCATACCTTAAATATGCTAGCCAGCTCATTTCACTTCATAAGTCAAAAGCCAGAAATGGAACAAGAAATTTCTTTTTGCTCTTTTTTTTTATTCTTCAGATGAAAGATTTCTCACAGCCCATTCTGAGTATCCTGCGCTTGAGGGCTGGAGTTTTGGTGCTTGAGAAAACAGCATGCGGAGCTGGAGCGTAAGCCGATCTGTGGACTTGTGGCAGCAAGTTTTATCCCCATTCAAATTTACCCACCTATTTTGTGCCCCGTGTTGCCTGGGACGGGCTCCAAGCCCCCTGAGACCCTGACCAGGAAGAGGAAGGAGGAACTCAATTGTTCCAAAATCACTGCATTAATGTGTGTAGCGCCAATGAAAGGGGAGCTAACAAGATCACACTTGATCGCCGTGAAATAAATTCAGTGCTTCCCAACAACTTAAATTCAGCTGCCTTGATCCGGCGTAATTCCCTTAGTAGTAGGACGAAATTTGGGATACTATGCCTGGGGTTTCTCTTGCAGTCAGACACCCCCACCCCCTCCTTCCAAATAATCATGGGGATTTCTGACTGCAAACCTGGCAGCCCAGTCTGAGCAGTAGCCCCCATAGCCATGGGGATTTCTGACTGCAAACCTGGCAGCCCAGTCTGAGTGGCAGCCCCCATGGCCATGAGGATTTCTGACTGCAAACCTGGCAGCCCAGTCTGAGCAGTAGCCCCCATAGCCATGGGGATTTCTGACTGCAAACCT
>JAODKM010000043.1:12637529-12653853 GCA_026780845.1 Petrocephalus sullivani
TTTATGATAAAAAAAAAAAATATATATATTAATAATTTTATATATATATATATATATATATATACACACACACACACACACACACACACATATATATATACACATACATATATATCACTGTGCATTTTAACCGTTATACCGCAAATGAAGTACAAATTAGCCACGATGGATAACATGCACAATGATTGCTTGTCATAAGAGAGCAAATGTACATAATTGCAAATACACTTTCGCGTGTATTGCATTATGCGGCGAATGGGTTATGCGCACCCATGATTTTTTGTTTATCTACAGAGGTTATCATCCCATCTAAACTACGCAGGCCTTCCACTGATTCCAGGAAATGAGGGCAAGCTTTCTGACCATTTGCACTGGTCACAGCCGTTTGAATTTATGCATTTACTCATCTGCTGCGCCCCGCGTTCGAGATGTCCCTCCCTGGGGAAGGTCACGGGATAAGGACGGGAAAACCAAGCCTATCCAGCCAGCCACTTCAGCCGAGCGCGCTTTGGGTTTTTGTTCACTATCGTTTCTCGTGCTATAGTGCGGCACAGTACAGCGGGTACCCTAAAACTTGCAGCCTTTAATCCTGGAACATTACAGGCCTCAAGCTGGGAGAGCTTCACATCATCGATGAATCCAGACCGTCGAATAATTACAGCACAGCTAAGCGGTTGTAAAAAGGGGTCCGTGGGACCGGCAGGCGCGCACGTGTGTGTGTGTGTGTGTCTGCATTTTACAGAGAGACAGCAGCACCAGCAGTGCCCTGTGGATCTGCACCAGCCTCTAATTAAAGCAGCTGCACAGACGGCCGGAGCCCAGCAGTCGCAGGCATTGCGGCAGGGAAACGCTACGCGAGAGCAGCGATGACGCCACGCGGAGCACCGCCAGAGGTCTGCCGGGGACCCTTGCATCATGCGGGGGTGGCACGGAAGTGCTCCAAGTGTGCCTGACGCAGTATGGCGCCCAGTCCGGCAACTCTACTGTGCCATTTCGGCACAGCACTTTTCCAGATGTACTCAGTGCATCCCCGAAGCAGTGTCTGGGGGGGGGGGGGGTTAACTTAAAGGCTGACAGATTCCCCTCACTAAAACTCTTCTTCTCCAGCGTTTGGGAAGTTGTCTGGCGTAACTCAAAGGGGTCTGGTTCAAGGACGGGGGCGGCGGGGGTAAATCTGTACCGCCAATCCGTATAAATGATACCCAGCTGGGCCCGACGGTCGTTAATCCTAAAAGGCAATCTACACACACAAAACATTACACACACATATGTATATGAGAAAGAGAGAGAGAGAGAGAGAGACACACACACACACAGGTCACAAAGTCATGCAGCTATTTATATACACACACGGACACAAACAAAAATGGATCCCCTGTTGGCATCCACATGAAGGGCCAGACGGAGGTAATATATTTCATGCCAGACAGAGAAAATCTACAGCTACAGTCTGCTGGACATTGAGAATCTACAGCTGCATTCCACCGTCGGTGTCGTGCACCCAGTGTCTGATTTTAGCCCTGACTCACGCTGACTAATAAAACTGGTATAGGCAGGTCACAGAGGGCTTTCCCCTCCTTTTGTTTTAAAAATTCCCTCGTCAGCAGTTTAACGTCGGTCACCTAATGAGAGGTCAGGCCAGACCAGGTCTCGGGAATGCGGCTGTGTGAGTCGGCGGCCCAGCTGACCTTTAGGTACCTTCCTGTCCATGCAACCATGTCCTTTAACTTAAAGGAAACCACGAAAGAACAGGATTCACCATGTTACTTTTCCTGGGCTGCAGAAACCGCTCTTTCCATCTATGTTCTGTATGATGGCAACGAAAAAAGGGGGGCTGGAAAGCCTCAGGACGGCCTCGCCAACGAGGCTCCCAGATTCCCCCAGCAGTCCCATGCCTCTTTTTTCCCAGGATCCCTGGTGTTTGCTTCCGCTGACAGGCAGAACAAGAGTTTCCCGTGAGTGGTGCACAGAAAAAAAAAAATTGACTCAGGGATTAAATTCTAAAAGGTTGGTAGAAAAGCTCCGTCTTGCTGCAGCGATGCCCCAGAGGCACGGCGTTAATGTCTGCTTCACACACAGACACTGTTGTTACCTCCATTAACCACTACTGTTGATCTTACACCACCTTCTACCAAAACCAGCCTTGATTCCACCTCTCAAGAATCAACACCTCCCGTCCACGGCTGCCCCATTTCAATAAGTCGTCTAACAACCAAGGCAAACAACATGTTTTTCCCATGAGAAGAACTTTATGCTTTTTTTTTTATTTTAGCATTTGAAGAACTATGCATTTAATTTGAGTCGTTCCACTCCAATACTCCGGTAAATTTGTTTTGCGAAGGCATGAGCCCCTCAAACCTCGAGTGCTAGATGCTAATCGCCGACGGGGGAGCAGCATTAAGTTCCAAGCACGTTAATCTAAGCCGCGAAAGTAAGCGGGGGCTGGGGAATTTAGGCAAGGGGGAAAAAAAAAATTATGAATAATGCGGTTTGTTTACGGAAGTGCGATGCAATATACAGAGCGAGCTCTGCGGCCCAGATGTGAGCATCGCGCGGTGAAGCCCTGCCACGCTAACTACGACCATCTGCAGGCCCCGAAACACGAAACCGAGCGGGTGGGCAGGAGGCACACTGTGACATGTGAATAAAAGCAAACACACATTCCCCGAAAAGGTCTCCTCCGAGGCAAAGGAGGCATGGCCAGCGATGGGAAAAACATTGACTGAGATCCAGAAAGTAGAGGCAAAAAGGTCAACTGCTACGCCAACAGCCCATGTCAAGTCACATGCACTAAATATATTAGCTGGTATATAGGCTAGAACTATACAAGCCTCTCATCGCCTGCTTTGTCCCTGTGGTACCCTGTTGACACCTGGTGCACGGAGTAGGTTCACATCCAGGGTACTCACACCATTACATGGGAGGGCAGCATGGCAAAATGTGACAGATGTACCGCAAAGTCCAATCCACGGGCCTCCATATCACATCAGTTTGACCGAGTAGATGTCTCCCCACGACCTATGCTTTCAGCCTGCAGCTTTTGGCCAGCATTGTCCTTGAGTGCGAGTAGGTCATCCCCAATGACTCTTTGAAAGCTCTCCATCTAATGTTAGCAGAGGGACACCACCCTGCTCACACCCACGGGCAATCTGAGCGATGACAGGCCTCCACCTCCTCTGCGTATAGTGAGCGCGAGAACTTGATGGACAGTGGCACGATTCGCCTTTTGCATCTCCAGGGTCATTTTCCTTCCTGGTATTATAAGAGAAGCAAAATAAGAAATGGTTACAGAACTGAATCATACTCAGACACGCTTGTGGAGGAACCTTCGTTACAAACCAGCAGTTAATAGGTAATGTATCAAAACCTTATCGGTCCCCACAGCCTCGATTCACGACTGGCAAACAAAAAAATAAAAAATAAACATAAGTGGGAAGTAGGATAACTCAAAACGAAGCTCCTGTCAAGTCCAAAGCTTAAGTGAGCGGAGGTCAGAAGCGACCCTGCGGAATCGCGGAGCGAGCGCGGGCTTCCGATTCGCGCGGTGGGAACATAGCAATCCAGCGACTGTGATGCTGCCCCGTGACCTTCCATCCGAAAATAAATCTGTTTACCCAAGAAGTTTGCCAAAGAATTTCTCAGGGCCGAATGACACAGAGACCAAAAAACACTGCTAAGTAAATATATTAAGGTGGATTTAAGGCGAGAAACCATGAGGTTATACATACAGTGTGGGTGGCTGCTAAAAGGGACAGACCAGAAAATGTATGCATGGAATCACAGGGTTTTTGACAAGATAATAGACTTTGGATAAAATTACAGTATGTTATGGGGAAAATGTGGGAATTGTGTAATGGAGGCTGCATCAATGTTAGGAAATCGCCGAACATGCCTCAGGATCAGTATTGGTTCTTAAGCCTTAAGTGCTGATTTAAACAGAAGATCAAGATGATATTCCAACATCACCAGATGCCATGCCGCATCTTAAGCCTGTTCCCATGTCTGCCCCTAGACATTACCCAGCTTCCCGCTGAAAAACAGAAACGAGCAGGGAGCCCAGCAGTAGGGGGTGGGGCCCCTGAGCTAAAGTCATTATTGTGGCCCCTACCTACTTCATGAAATGCTGCAGTAGAAACCAGAACAAAAATTCTCGTGGCCCCGGGCCACAGCCCAGGTTAGATGACGTATAAGTCCAGACAAGATGAGAAGATGGGGGGGGTGGCCAGCCTCGGCCACTACCCCAGTCAGAGGACCAAAAAAATAAAAAATAACAGGCCACGGGCCCCCAGAATCGCTCTCTTCCGCTAACCTCCTGTTTCCTATCCAGGCCCCATTCGACTCAGACGGAACCTGGTTCCTAAACTCACAAACCAGGAGCCGCCGCTCGAGGCAGGGAGAGACGTTTCACCAAAATAATAAGCCGCTTTCAGGTGCAGAGACTGTACAAGAACAATGCAAAGGTAATAAGCTGACGACAGGCAAAGCCAAGATGACGGGAAAAAAAGTCATATCCTGGGGCTTTTTGCCAAGGTAATACACAGATGAATGTCTCTAACCTGACCACTGAAGAGACAGGGTCCCTCGGCTGTCTGGCAGGTGCCCAGAAGGTGTCCCCTGCAGGCGGTATGACTCTGGGGCTTGGGCCTATGCCTTTGACATTGTCACTTCTGGTCGAGACTTGCTGTCACAACCCTACCGGCTACAGATGCCTTAAGAGGCCACCTCAGCCACATCACTCATCATCAGGCAGGCTGAATCTGGGCTGGTGAGCCACTGCGGGTGGCACCGATTAATAAAAACTATTAGCTAATTTATTACCTTTACCTTCTTCAGAATGTTGGTCTTCATTTCATTTGGACTAACTTATTTTTCTTTTCTTTAGATATTTATTAATGTAGTATCACAAAATTGTTTTTCTGGACATTTCATGTACTTCTTAAGGCTGCATTATTTAAAAAAAAAAAACATGTTTGCTTAAAAAAAAAGTGTGAACGATTTCTCTTTCTTAAAAAGCAGGTTAGACTGTAAATAATAGTGATATTCACTTGTTCTTTCTTCAGGTCGCTTTAAATGACATTCTAAATGACACTGGGTCGCTCTAAATGACATTCCGACACCGCTCCTCCTCTTTTAACAATGCTACACCACGCACGCATTCAACGACTGCCCATCCCTGCCACTCCCTGCAGTCTTCCCGTTCCTGTTACAGGCCTGAGTCACCTTATGGCCCTCTTCCCTCAAGAGCATTTTTTTCGCTCGATGGCTCCTAATGATTGAATTCATAGTAATTTTCCTCCTCCGTCTTGCCACATATCCCCACCCCATCCCATCCCCCACAGCCTGCGCCCCTCTGCACTATGTTTACAGTGCCCCCCACCCTCGACTGAGATCTTCCTAGATTAGCCTTGATCTGCTGACTGAATGAATCACGCAATTAAAACCATGTTACAGTGAAAGCTTCAGCTGAGGATTTGACAGCTACGTTCAGCTACGTTCTTATGGGGAAAATAAATAGGTCTGATAAGTATCCATTCACCTCAAAATGAAGAACATATATTCTAATTCCATTCAATCAATTAGTTAAATAATAATTAAAAAATAAATAAATTTGTAATCAAGCCCTTGGTTATTTAACACCTAAGAAGGCTAAAAGGCAAACAGCAGATCAGAGACTAACAGATGTGGCTTTGTGCAGTAGGGATCCGACATTCATTCCTTCAATGGCTGAATGAAAACTTATAAATAATGCAATTAAGTGGGTGGTGGTAAATAAACATTGTGGTTTTCCTGATGTAGGAGTGAAACAAAACACACTGCCATGGAGAGCATGCGATGCGTGATCAGCCGAGCGAGTGTGATGGCCACACGCCCCAGCCAGGCCCAGTCCTAAGGTTACAGCATGGCCAATAGTAGCTTCTTTGTGTAACGGGGTATTATCTCGCTAGCCAAACCCACACGCTAGACTGACCGAAGAAGTGTATCATGCTACAGAACGGTCCCCATAGGTTTCTCTGGATATCAAAGGGGGTTGCTGGGATGGGACAGCCATTGGGTGGGGTCACACTCGCACGTTTTCCACATAGACTGCGTCGAGATCAGGTGGAGCGCAGAGTCACAATAAGCAATAATAGAATTAAACGATACATTTTAGTGTTTTGTTACACTAATTGCTGCACATCTTTTCTGCACAGCGCTGCAAGGGCTCGAGGTGATAAACAAAACCATATTAGTTATTAGTGATGTTACCATTATTACAAGAACATTGCCCTCAGGCAGTAAAGCTACTCAATAGCTGATCATGCCATTGGTATGGAGAGTTCACACATTTTGCATATTTACACGCTTCAACAAGAACATGCAGGTTTAGCACGGCACATAAAGCACTGACTAAATACTAAATACTAAATGCAGACTATGTAAACCCACCATACATTTACCTGTCTGTATGTACTTACACTTGAGTGACGCAATCTATCAATCCAAAGTCAATGGTCCTCAAATTAAAGAACATTTGAAAGGTAGTGCTGAGGAGTCATAGCCAAAACTATAATTTTAAATGTTGAGGACCCTTTATGGAATTGTTATTCCGTGCACACCCTACACAATAATAAATACTCCTGCTGACCCCTGTAAATTTGCCCTGCTACAGAACTTTATAAGTGGCCAGAAAGAGTACTCTATGATAAAGCTGTTAGTAATTTCACATCACATTCTTAGTTGATGTGGAAACTGTGAGAAGGTACGTTAGTCTTACTCCAGAGGATCATAGGTGCCAGAAGTACCTACGTGGACCGCGCACACTAGGATCCACGGCTTCTCCTCGTGCCAGGAACACCAATGAAAGACCTCAAGACCAAAGTTTGGTCATCTCTACATGCATCATATTATGCATCATAAAGCACCCCAGTGCTGTGCTGTGTCTCACAATACCAATTATTACTCTCATTTAAGCCTCATTTAAGCCAGTACTGTAGTAACCAAATGCAGCCCTCTACAAAGAAAAAAAAAAACTTTTTGCCTGGACAGAATGTAAAGTGGATGTTATGTGGTTAACAGGTGACGTTATTTCCACCAAGCCAGAAGTGGTAAAATATCGTTCCAAGGTATTATGGCTCTCCACTGAGATAACGTCCAATTGCGTAACACCGACCTGTCAAGGGGTGATGTCATTTATTACTGGGTGTCGCTGCAGAAACAAGCCGTTTCAATGTAATCGATGCTCGGTCAAGGTTTGCGGTTAAGAGACATCCTGTAGAACACTCTGGAATGATCCTGCTAGTCAGCATGTTAGCAGAGGTGTTGCTCAGATCGAATCGACTCTTTAAGCAACACACCTTTCTGTAATTAAACAGCATATAAAGAAACAGCCCCCATACCCACAGCTTTCAGTTTTTTTCAGATTTTTTTTTCTTTAGGGGGGGGGGCAACGTCTTCTGTGTCACGGAAACTACCACATCAACCGAGAATCATTTTGCCAAAAATACCGCGTGCGCGCGCACACACACACACACACACACACACAAGAAGAAAGAGGGAGCGACTCACCCATTCGTCCCATTGGTTGTGCGCACGGGCTGAGCAAATGTCACCTCCAGAGGGCCCTAGGAAAAAAAAATATCAGGTTACAACTGATTCCAATCTCCCTCATTTTATATATATTTTTAATTAGTATTTGGAAGAAGCAAATGCTGATAGAGTCCGGGAGCACTCTGAGGCTCATGGAGAGCAAGGTTGGGGAAGAGAATTTCCCCAAGGAGATCAATACAGTATTGATTCAGAACCAACACTGGAGTACATTAGAGTAGGAGGTGGAGTAGAGTAAGGTAAAGAGGTAAGATGTAAATCTCAAAGGAACTCTACAAGTGGAGAAACTGGGAGGGTCTTGCATAAAAACACTTCTTCTAGAGCAGTGTTTCCCAACCCAGCCCTGGGGCGCCCACAGAGAACCCTGAGGAGTGGACTGGGAAACCCTGTTATAGAGAGTTCCATTCAAGGCCATGTTGTTGGTTCTCCTTTTTTAGAACTTTAAGAAGGGAGAAAGTATGGGGCGCCTAAAAAGTTCCTGAAGTCACACCCATCCACCGAGTCCTGACCCATAGTTCCCTGGTTCACAAACCCATTGACGTCGAGCATAACAAATGCAGGCCTATGAAATTCTCTCTAAGAAGTGCAAAAATTGTTGTTGGCACCACTGACTGTTTACACCGGAGCTGGCACTTGAGTATTTAAGATATTTTTCAGTATTCAACTTCACGGAAGCAGGCTTTGGTTTTGACTAAAGACAATCCAGCTTTGGATTTAGGACGATCGGATTGCAGGGCAAAAGGTTGTGTGCGATTGTAACAACGTGGACCCAAATACTCCTGTGGGCAGCAGTTTTACACAGGTCAAATTGCCCACCTCTTAATAGTAGACCATGTTGTGTTTTCTGGCAGTCACGATATGTGGTGGGGCTGTTTTCGTAATGGTTGGTCTGAATTCACAAGAACGAAGTACAAGGAAGAAATGACGAGCCAAACACCCGGACTGGTCTGAACCTCCCCCTAATAATTTACAGTGCAAAAGTCCCCATTGCGGTCGCAGTAGCGCTCAAAACAACATACAGGCTTCCGTTGATCTTGTGAGGATTGTCGCCATAATACTTGGCCATTATGCTCAATCATTTTCAGCACTGTTATTCCAGAAGCACACAAAATACATAATGCACCATGCATCAGGACAATGTGGTTCACAGTATTTGTAAGCAGGGGGAGATTTGTGCTTATTCCTCTCCTTTTCACACAGACTATCCACCTCTGTTAAGGTGGCAATCATGCATGTCTTCCTAGAAGGCAGCTGCATTTGACTACATTTAGGCCTTTAGAATGAGGTTGACGATAAGCGACCCAGTTACCAGTACCTCCTACCCCGGCACCAGTAGTTATTGATAAAAAAATAATTATATATTATAGAATCAAATAAGTTTAAGCTGGTATCAGTAACTTTATGAAGAAAGTACTTCTCAAAAATTCAACATGTAGACTATTGATTCAGATGCTTTATTGTCATTGTTGTCTCCACAACAACGAAATTTAAAAGTACATGAAGACTATTGACAGTGTAGAGGCTAAACTGACATGGCGGCTTAATGGGAACTTGTAATCACAGACAATGAGGACCCTCTTGGAGTGACACACACTCTACTCCACACTACCCCAGAGGTGAGCCAATCTAAGACTTAACAATGCAAATACAGGGGTTAATGGCAGTAGGGAAAGGTGCAGCCTGTTGTGCTCAAGAGGGAAAATCCTTGTAGGGAATATTGTAATCCTGCAACATGGAAAAATTGTAAATAAAAATAATGGAATCGGACGTGCAAGAGGGCTCATTACAAAATGGGCTAATGTGAACCGACTGCCCCTGGCAGCCTAGCATTTCATAACCTCCCCGTTTGGTTTCTCTTACCCCTACACAAATAAGCTTTGACTGATTGCATTCCTATAAACTGCCCCCCCACCACCCATGTTAATAAAACATCATAGCTAATGAGGAGGTGGGGGGGGGGGGAGGAAGGGGATCGCATGCCAGTGAAAATCCTGGCACAGTCGTCCATGCGCTGGAGCAGGCAGGCTGGTATGGCAGAGCATGAGTCACTCAGGCCTGAGAAGGCGTGATGCATTCATTCCATGGCTCACTTCCGGGCCCCCATCTCCCGGGAGCCTGAGTAAACCACAGGAAACGCTCGGAGCTGCCAGCACCATTCTCGAGACCAGATGTGCAGCCTCTAGGAGAGGGGGACAGACTCGTGGGCCCAAGCGCGGGCCATGGCTACTGCCAGCGCAGGTGAGAAATTACAATTGGTGCTTCATCAACCAACGCCCAGATCTGGTTCTGGTTCCCAGCAGCCATGAGACTCCTGTCAGTTCCAGATACTGTCGTAATATAAGTACACTGCTTAGTCTTTGAGGAAAAGCAAGGGAGAGGAATGACAGACATCACCACCTCGGCTATTGTGTCACAGCATCGAGTTCTTTGGCTTACTGGAATGGTCTGGAAGTTGTCAACCAAGCACTCAGAACATGCACTCTGGAATTTACTTGTACACCAAAAAGGCAGGGTACAATGCGTCATCTACATCACTAGAATACATCTTCTCATACCCGACTTAAAGTCACTTGAAGTCTCAACTTGAAGTTAACAATCAAGTACAAAAAATAAATTAAGAAACAACGTGATTTTTCCACTGTAACAATCAATGGGAGTGAAATCCTTGGGGTCGTGATGCATTCAAGGTTTCCAGAAAGTCACTTCTTTCCTGTGAAATACTCCACTACACTTATACTACACATGGATCATTGCCCTTCAGAGTTTCTAACAAATTCACAGCAAAGTATCTGTTCATCAGTGGGGAAATAACTGTGCTGTGAAATCACCCTTCCTCAACTCATGGGAAGGATCTGGATTTTTAGAAGTCACAGACCTCCTGTACCATTCCAAATAGGGTCAGACCAAAGATCAAATATTCATCTTGTTTCTAAGGTGCTGAAGTCTTGCAGGGATAGGTTTGAGACACACAAAGATGCCAACAAAGATGGATTCTGATTAGCAAATTTATTTCCAGGAGTTCAGATGAGCGTCTCTCTAGAAGGCAGCAGAGCACATGACAGCTCAGTATAAACAAAAATGCAAAAGCTAAAGCCAGTGGCAGGTGCGAGAAGTGTGGTCTAGGATTCCTTCGAGGACTGAAGACCACAGTGGTTGAATCACGTAGACGTAATAAATCACAACGATCCTGCTAATACCACCATATAGACAAGACAATGCGAGCCTCTATTCTTAGAGCTGATCAGTCTCTATAGCTCAGGTTACTGGGTCAGATCGATTGAGGGGTCAGTAATCTGTTGCAAAGAAGAGGTCTGCTGCGCAATCAGCTGCCCACTTGTTCTCTCTGGCCTTCCTCGGTCTTGCTGACGTCGGTATCATCTTTGGTTCCTGCCCTGGAAGGTCTCCAAGGCTCCTTGTCTAGATGAATTTGCCTTACGCTGGATCACACAGACACAGCGGAACATGGATGGGAGAGGGAGGCCTGCGGGGGGAGGGCCAGGGTGCTGAGGCAATGTTTCTGCAAGCCAGTAGAGGCCAGTGAGAGGGTGTAGCGGGGGGTGGGGGGAAGGTATTAGTGAGGCTTTGCAGGACTACACTGGTGAACAGTACAGCACTAAAGTGTGAATTAAGCCAGATGAGACCCAGGCTGGGCAGGGTGATGGCTCGCAGCGTCCAGGACTGTGGGTTTGAATATCACCCAAAGCCTTCTGGGAGTATTCAAGTTTCTTCTCACTATCCAAATGCATGTGGTTCAGGTGGCTCCAGAAAGGCCTTTGCAGTTTGGCCATGTTGGGCCGAAAGCCTGTTTGGAGTGTACCACGTTCTCTGGGATGAGCTCCAGACCACGACAATCCTAATTAAATGTGCAATTACTGAGCACTAATGAACAAAACACAAACTCCCAGCTTGCAATGAGCTGCCAAGTACTCCGGGTTCATACATTAGCAGGTGATCATTGTCCCAAAACCTATTTAATTAGTAGATTTAGGCCTACTGAGAAGGGTAACAGAAAAAAATCAGTCAAAATAATTATTGTTTGAGGTTGTGATTGGAAAAGACGAATGAACTCCCATCCACCTCATCATATTAATTCCTCAATCAGGACTGGATATGTAAGGATGCTTACAGATCCCTTTTAAAATGAGTAAATAACCTTAAGTAGAATAGCCATTGCCTCTCACAAATGGATGAATCTTACTGGAAACTTTGTGCTCCGACCAGTCAGATGACAGACAATTAAACAGTTTTTTTTAATGGATGGACCATCGCCAAAATTCATATACATCACTAATAGTCTTGCATGATGACAATCCAACTACTGCCAAATACTACAAGGACACGATCTAACGATAGATTCATGTAGTTATGTATAGTCATAATTCAAGTGACAAAACGACAAAACATTACAAAACAGCAGGTGTAATAACGTGTATCGTATGACTCGATGGTTATAATATTTAAAGAGTACACTTAACACGACCAGGACATTTTAGTAAAGCACTTAGGGTCTTGTCTAATCGTTTATTACATTGTAAAAACAGTGAGCGTTATAATCACTGAGCGTTATAATCACTTTTTTTCAGTGCAGTTGAAATAATGCATTAGTGGTGAATCTGTGGAGTGGACCAACAGAAAATGAAAATGTGAACTTTCCGGTTTTGGAGACGACTCGGCTGGTGCCACCTGACTAAGCCACCTCGCCGGAGCCAGATCTAAATAACAGGGCGAGCAGGCAGAGTTTGTTCGGCCGCCCGTCCTCAGTGACAAATTCCCGCAAATTACTCGCTACAAATTATTCCGCCGATTAGCGACACCGGGCGTGCGGAAGGTACACGTGTAACGCTATAGCTCAGTCAAACAACTAATGTTACTCTGCCTTTGTCATTCTCCGGACAACTTTATGAGCCATTTCGGTTTGATCTCTCCCAGCTTAATACAAATCAACCCATCTGCAGCTCGTGGTAGTCAGGATAATAAAATCGGTACATTTCACTGTGAGGGAAAAAGAGGATGAGTCGGAGGGCTTTTACGCGAATAAAGGTGAGGCTGTAATTACCTACCCGCACGTTACACGCTAGTTCGTCCTTGCTGCGCAACTCGAAGGATTCCTCCTCTTCTTTCTCCCCATAGTCTCTCCCCAGTAAACTGAACCCTTGCCTGCAGCACTGAAGCCAACAAAATCCTGGGAAAGGCATTCAAGTACGGATAAGTGGGGAAGCCTTCGGGAAATGCGGGCATCCACTGCTGCTCCCCGAGGGGTCGCGCACGCCGCAAACTCGCTACAGCCGTGCGGAGCGGACCGTACCATCCGGCCCGCGTCTCATCATCTCCCGTGGCTATGAAAGCAGATCGGCAGGCACTCAAAGGAAGACTTTTTTTTCCACAGAAAAGAACCTACAGAATAAACGTAAAAAGCATAAACTATAGCTTGATCAGAGCTGACAGCGGCGTGCAAATCGACGTCCCCGTCAGAAGTGGTCGCTTACAGTTCCTTTTCCTCGGCGAACATTCCGCCTTTTACCTGCCTTGGCATCTTGCTGACCACAAAGACGTAAAGATTAAAAAGTAATCAAAGAGCGACCAGAAAGGGGATCCTGCTTTGAAAGAATATGAAATCCCGTCTCAGGCCGCGCAAAAAGCAGCTGATAAGAGAAACACTGCTGACGCTATTACTCTCCCAGCACTAATTGCCTCACTATTACGACACGCCGAGACACAGAAAGTGTACGATGTTCAGAAAAACGCGTGCGGGATTTTGAGCAGGCGTATGATGGGCGTGGCCTCGAACGCCGGGCACCCAATCGTGGCGCAGCTCCCAGCTATGGCCCCGCCCCCTATGCATTCTTTCCCCGCCGGGCTGTTGCGTCACACGCAGGCACGAGCTTCGTTTGCATTGGAGGAGGGGAGGTGACGAAGCCAGATGTGAGCGTGCGAACACCGGCTTCTCTTCCCAAAGCCTTCATACCTTTGGTAGCGTTAGAAATATAATCGATTAACATAAACATACATAGATTGTTTGTATACATGTACCCATAGCTACACTATGAGCTGTTTCTGTAGTTCTTTCCTTCAGCAGAGTAAACAATTGTGTTTTTTTCTTGTATATACTGGATATTCTGATTATTTCAGCAGACAAAACTTTTGCTGCATGGTACTGTATATACAGGAGTGGCGCTAGAGATTTTCTTTTGCTAGTTCTATGGGGTTTCCCAACTTTTCAGCAAGTGTCCACTGAAGTTTAGGGTTTCCTCTTAATGTGCTGGTCACCACAGTTTACTTTCTATTGCAATTATAGTATTCACACATTAAAAATAAAAAATAAACCACAGAAATTTCTTGTGGGTGCTATGGCATAGGGGTAGCTTCAGTATTTCCAGCCCCCGCCCTGGCACAGCCCCTGTGTATATATGTGATTTTTTTAATGATGTGGGTGTAGGAGGCAGTTATAGTAAAGGGAACAGTAATTGCCTGCCATGACAGCCTCCAGACCCCCCTCCACGCCACACACGCACACATAAAACCGAAGGGTGTACCCCAGTCCATCCTGTGCTGGGTTAGGCTTCAGAACGGATGGATAGATGTAATAAAATTACTACGGTAGTTTAACATGATGGCGTTGAGTTGGTAATAGGTTGATGACGGAGATCCTGGCTCGGTTGAAGGCTTTAAGATGATATTTTTTATGACTTTTCAGCAATTGCTAACCCAGTCCAGATCACACGCAATCTTAATGTGTATTAATTGAAGTGGGAGCATGTGGTTAAGGAATGAGTATTAGGCCGAAACTCTGGAGAGGAACGGGAAGAATTAAGGGAGCACTACATCGCAATGAGGTGCAACACAGCTACCTCTTTGTGATCTGGATTCAAGACGACACAAGTGGAAAAAAATCCAAGATAAGGGCACCTTTTCATGATGGTGCCCAGGGACTGTGTAGCGGAACCGCCAGGCTCAGAGGTGCTTTTGACATAATGAACAATTCCTGCCAGGGATCATTTGCCAAAAATCTTTCGCTTTTCACCCCTTTCATTCCTGTTGCGATGTAGTGAACAAAGTTCCATCAAGCTTGACAGAGACTGTGCAGCAACTGTGCTGCTTTTTAAATAAAATCACAAAAAAAAATCACACTTGCACTTCTTGTTCTGTCTCTCAACGGTCTTACTTGACGGCTCAGCTAAGATGGCCGGCTGTGAGTAAGATTATCACAAAACCCTTTCTCCTGGTATTTGGTCTAGAACCAATGCTAAGCTAGTTAAAAGTTTGGACCCCCACAGTTCTGAGGTAAAAGATCCCTGTCCAAACACACACAGCAGGGCTTCTGTGTTGACCCAGCTAGCTGCTATGTGTCCTGACATGTCCTGTCAGTGGCCATTGAAGGTATCTCACCCCTCCTCTATCCATTTCCTATTTGTTTCGATGCAGGAAGCACTGGACACCATTTGTGTGTGGCTAGCGCTAGTGTTTATAAATCCAGGAGCTTGGCCTATCTAGCTTGCTTGGGGAGAATTCAACTAACAGCTTAAAGTAGCAAAATCTAATCTAGCTCTGATTTAAAGGAACCCAAGGTTTTAGCTTGTGCTACACTAAGTAGACTATTCCATACTCGCTGTACCATCTCTTCTGCTGTCTGCAATGGTTTGTCAATTTAACTGGTTTTTGTTACCAATTGAGAAGCCCTCTAAATGATGAGACCCTTCTCATAAGCTTGTATCATAACTGTTGATCAGTTGTGTTTAGTTAAGTCCACTAACCGTTGAATGAACGGTTTCCGTTGGACCATGTATTCAGCCTTTTTTTCTGCACTGTTATTAAATACAGATCTAGTGAAACCAAATTAGGAGATGTAATTACAGGTTTGGTAATGAAACTACTGCTAATATGTCCAGGAGACTGCCTTGCTCTGCAATCTGGTGGTTACCTTGATTTGTGGTGGCGGCAATTAAGCGTCTGAGGTTTTCACCGATGGAGTTTGGGTGGAAGTGGGGGATGACTTGTGTTCCGGGAAACTGCCTTTTATTTTTTGCAAAGACCCGGCCTTGCATGCCTGGAATGTTGGCTTCTTCCTTCCAGCCCTCCTCTGGCTTTCTGCCTGCCATTGATCCACAGTTGAAGAGCCTCGTTTAAAATCAAGGCCACAGGGGCGGCAGGTGCAAATCCTGGCCGGGCTTTTTGGCCATAATCGGGATGGTTCCCACGTAGCTCCATGCATGGAAGTGAGGAGGTAGAGTCTGTCAGAGCTGTTTGGTGTTAAATAGACAACGGACCAAGATCTGAGTCATCCTGGCCCTGCGCTAATGAGAACAACAGGAATTGGGAAAATGCTGCCAGATTTTAAATCAACACTTAAATCAACACAACGTCATACAATTGTTTCCATTGCCAGGAATGAATCAGACTCCTTGGGAGTTATTATAGCCAAGGGTAAGAAATAAAAGATGAACTGAAATATCCTGTTTAATAACCTTTGACCCCAAATAACTGTCTTCAATTCTCAGAATATTCAATTTTTTACAGGTGGGAAATTTGAGGTACGGTTCTACAATATGAGGAAATTTAATTATAATTCAATCTCTGAATGTTTTGATTACTAATCCTCTCTCTCTCTCTCTCTCTCTCTCTCTCTGTATAGTTCATTTTTATTTTATTTTAACAAAGGGCATTGATAAAGAACATAAGAACATAAGAAATATACAAACGAGAGGAGGCCATTCGGCCCATCAAGCTCGCTTGGGGAGAACTT
>JAODKM010000043.1:12654028-12671383 GCA_026780845.1 Petrocephalus sullivani
ATAAATTAGGAACAATAGTGGTCCTAAAATTGAACCCTGCGGTACCCCACTATGAACGCAGGCCCATTGTGACATTGATAATTGATGATTAAAAAAAAACATCCAAATACATATTAACATATTAGCTGAAGGAACAGACGACCCCTTTCATCAGGTGGGTCTTGGAATGGTCTATAATTACCAGAGGTCACATGAACTCAGTAAACTGTCCACTGTCCGACTGTTTATACTTTGACCAGTCGAGGTCTGATTTTTTGATGTTGTCACTGTTCATTATTTAACCCAGACCAGTTTTGTTTAAATACTGAAGATAACTGAAGTAAAAAAATAAAAAAACAGGACTCCTATAGGGAGTTTGAAATCCTTGGTTGTTCTTGTTCATGGCACCCCTGAGCAGGAGAAGCTATCAAAAAATGGATAGATGGATGGGTGGATGGATATTGTCTGCTCTCATCAGTCGTAATGATTTCTTGAGTTGCTGAACATAGTGTTTTGTACCGAGTATGAAAATGGATGTTAATCTGTCTTACAATGTGTGTCTGATTATGAACGTCAATTTATGTGCAAATGTGCACGCGAGGGATTGTTTATGAAAGTAATAATGTCTGTTTTTCCATGTCTAAGAGCGTCTCTGAAGATGTGCGTGTACGTGCAAGCGTGCACTCAATGTGGCGCGAGCTTATGAGCGTACAACATTTCACCCTTTCAGACACATTAAGTTCCTCGAATGGGAAGCAGATGCAGATCTCTTATTGCTGGGAACCTTCCCTTTATGGGGCACTTGAGCCCCTGGAAAGGTCAGTGCTGTTGGAGGAGAGACTGTGTCACGTTCCAGAGAATTCGTGTGACGTGACTGGCCTGATAAACGCCTAGGGTGCTGCCATTTTACAGTCACGGCAACTTGCTAATTGCTTACAGCATATACCCTTTTTTCCATTTTCCATTTTCATTGAAATATTTCCACTGGCTGAGGACTGTGCAGAACCAAAGGTCCTTCAGAGGATTAGGTTAAGAGATGTGCTGAGTATCCCGGACAACTGGAGTTTGGCACTGGGCTTTCATTTAATTTCATTTAGTTTAATTCCATGTAGTTTTATTTCATTTGATTTCATTGTTTCATTTTGTTATTTGCATTTCATTTAGTTTCATTTCATTTCATTTCCTTGTATGTATGATCATAGGCGTCTCTGGGTGCCTTTGTCATCTATTGCCCACCCCCCCATCTGACGTCAAAGAAAGGACATCAAAGACCAGGGTTAAGACTGGCCACGCCCCCCTTCCCACGCACAGCCAACCCCAGCCTGACCAAAATAGGCGGCCCTGGCTTTTGCTTAGGTTGCCCTTAATTCAGTTTTTAGGGATTGGTGACATACAATTTCAGTGCATTTCATTAGCAATGGCGTGATTCTTCACGTGATTCACTTGGTCAGTTGGTACATACTGGGTTTGTGCCTATTTTTCTCCTTGGACACTGCCTCTTGGTTATGAGGGTGATTACAGTGCCCATATCCCCGAGATGCCTGTATGTCCAACAAGGCCCTTGTTATACCAGCTATACTGCCCACAGACTGCAGGTATTTGCCTATAATGACCACTTAGCCTGTAGTTGTTTATACATTGTGGCTGTATGCCGATGAAGGTCTTTATGTTATACTGGCACAACAAGGGCTAAACAGGCTCCCCATTGGGCTGCCACAGTTTACATGCAACACAATATAACCATCTATTGTTGATCTTACAGTTTATTCCTATCACATCAAGTACTTCAACCAGCAGGTGAAACTCGAAAGTAAAACAAACTGACAACAACAAAAAAATTTCTGCCTGGAACAGATTTTTATAGACTTTTAAATAAGGTAAATGCTGGATTTTAGGAACCAGCAATGAGAAAGAATATCAAAAAAGTACAGTAGCCGTGAAAGTGCTTTTTATAAACCTTGCCGACACGGAAAAAAAAACGACCATTGATAAAAATGAAAAAAAGTTGTATCTGTAGTGTAATCTACTTAAGTATGAGTTCACCATATGCAGGAAATGAATGTAGCAATTATTTTGATTATAGTTTCAGGTCTGAGAATTTCACTACATCAGTCTAATTAAAACTGTAATTTTAGAAAAGCGGTTATGTCGCCCGATAGCTTACGTCATCCAAGCATCCCGGAAACCTACGACACCATGCCCAAATTGAACCAAACTTAAGACCGAGGGTCTTGATGGATTTTTGGATTACTTTACAGCAGTACATTTCCTGAGCTGTAACTATGGGTCCCTCGTGGGCACAAGAAGCAGTAACTCAGACAAAGGGGAACAGGCAGAGTCACACATTCATAGTGCTGTTTGTACTAATGAGTGGCTGTGGGCTGGGGCGGGGGGGCATCCATGCACAATGACTATATCATCATGTGCCTGAAGTAGACTCAATTTGCCCTTCCTTCTCCCTGCCAGAGTCTCCTCTTCCTGTCTGTTCACCAGCCAGATCCATCCCATGGTCCAGAACAATACCGAAGTAGGCCCTTCTCGCAGAAACCTGCTGCAGATGCTATATTTTTGGAACATGCACTCTACCCACACACATCAAGAAGGACCACACTTTTATCTATATATGGTCACAGAGGCTAAAGTTCCACAAGGGCGGAAGTGGTTACTATTTACAGATTTTTGCTAAAAAAGAGACTAAAAAAGATTTGCGTTCTGCAGCTTGAAGGGGCTGGGTTGTGCAGGGCTACCAAAGGACCGGCTCTCTTGCTCCTTCTCTTTTTGTCCTGGAGCCTAGTTGCAGTGAATTTCTGCCAGAGGGAGTCTTTACCTGATATACGCCGAAGTATGAGTGTGCTTGCTCGAGGTCGCGGCCCCCGAGAACCACAGAATGAAAACATATGCCGGTCTGGATGGTGTCCAGCCAGCAGAAGCAGGGGGTATTGAAGCAGGTTCCTCGGAAGAGCCCGCCGTGTCATGCTATGGTGTGTCACTAACATCGCCATGGCAACTCTGGCTGGTGAGGTCATATCATGAACCAGGATCAGTGGAACAGAAGAAATAATTTGGTTCAGTGGGACCCAGACATAGTAACGAACCAAAGATATCATCAACGTCACACCTTCACTTTCAGCACTTTCTGACCAAATTTGAGGTTAATGTTAGCTATCAGTTTGTGGCCATCGATTAATCGCGCAACCGTGTGAGTCATCGTTCCAGCAACAACTGAATTCCTAATCAGACTGAATGGGTGTTCCGCTGTCATCCAGTCTGTAATTTAATTTCCACTAACGTAAAGACATTGTTTAACAGGAGAATCCTTCAAACTGTGAACAACAAAACAGACTGCGATCTTCTTTGTGAGATTCGCTCTCAGTACCAATTTTTATAATGGTTTGCACAACAAAACGAAGAAAAACTGTTTATGTTTAAGAGGAAATTGCTCTTTAACAAAGGTTATTTTGCAGACTGCAAACAAATTAGCTGTTTATAATCTGGTTATAATAATATTTAAAGCACAACAATCATAAATCGTAATGCTTCACTTAAAGCAATCATTATACTGCCCTACACATACCTTCATAATGTATGTATTATAATGCAATTATAAAGTATTATAAATCCAGCTATAACTATTTATATAAAGGTATGACACATTATAGCCATGTGTATTATGCATTATGAATACTCTATGATGGTCTCATCAATAAGCACTATAAACACCTTCATAATACAGGAAAAAGCATCCATAATACTGCATTATGAAAGTGTTTATAGTGCTTTATAGATGTATAGACCTTCGTAGAGCATTCATAAAGCACGAGAAACACAGCTATAATGTGTTATGCCTTTTTATAAATATTTATAACCTTGTTTATAATGCTTTTTAAAAGTGTTGCAATGAATTATAAGAAGAGTTTTTAAGCTTTATGAATATGGGTGTCATAGAATGTGTTACCAAATAGGTTTCAACATCTCCAGGACCCAACCTGGTGCTTAAGATTAAAACTTTTATCTATCTTAGATACATATCCACATACTGTAGTACGTCAAGTAAATTTGCTTCCTTTGAGGTGGCATTTTTACTTTGGTTTGACCGTGAACCATGAGGGACAGTGAGCGTTTGTTACACGATTATTGGCAGCTGATGGCTTGTAGGATGGGGTAAGGAGCAGACACAGAAGAGGAAAAGCGCCCCCTTACTGAACTTCTGACCCTGCCCATGTTGAGGTATTTATAGCTTGTCCTCAGACCCAGCTCTCACTATAGCAGGCGGCCTGGATAGAAGGAGAGCTGATTTATGGAGGGAAGCTTCTCCGCTTGGCCGGAGCACTGCTTTCTTTGGAAATACGACGTGAAAAGCTACACTGAAGGTTTGCGGCACAAATGTCCACCAATAATTTAAAAGTGATTTCAAATGTTTATTATAACAAGGATCACATAGCGAGGGAATATGACTTGTAGCTACTCAGTGATAGCCGGTCATGGGATAAATCTGGCCGCAAGTGGCCGGCACAAAATCGTAACTCCGGGGCAAGTGTACAGAGGCACAGAAGATTGCAATTGTGACAGGATTTAGGCTCTATATATACCTCAAATACATGATTGAGCAAGGACTGTAGCCTTTATACTCACAGGCTAAGAAGTCCTTAACTGTGACTAAGGCCTGTTAATCATGAAAGCTCAGGTTGCAGATTTTTGTTGTACGAGGGAGACCTCCATAGCTATGGCTTCCTAAATACCCTTTTCTTTCTGCATTTGTGACCCTTTCTGGTGCTCCTTGGCTGGCCTTTTTATTTTGTGGGGTAGAGCTGGGGTCAAGTCACGTTGGCGAGGCTTGGGGGGGGAGGGGGAGATGTTGTCTTTCTTGGGGGTCTCAAGTAAGTCATGGTGCAGCATGGGAGAACAGTGTCAGGCCAGTATCTGGTTTCCTCTTGTACGTATATGAGGCAGACATAAAGCTCAGTTTCGCACATTCAGATGATGGGAAAGCAAGACTCTAGATTTTGCCAGGCTGTCCACCTCAAAGTTTCATTAAATGGGCAACCTAAACTTTGAGAAAGTAATGATTTTGGCAAAATTTGCTAGTGAACCTCTATCATGGTTACAAGCTTTTATCATGCTGAGTGAGATCTTCGCCTTTACAACTCCAGTCATACCTCTTAGCAACTGAAAGCAGCGTTACAAATCTCATACACTATCCTCGCCGGCTTCCCACCAAAAAAGAAACACGAAACTAAAGCCACACAGCAGATATCTAAGCAAATCCTCAAGTGTAAAAACAGCATCCAGGAAGAGGCTAGGTTATGAGCAAAGTGTGCACAGCACAGCTACAGCACGTTCGGTAGATGGACCTGATGAAACAGCCAGTATAAAAAGGAAATAAACGAAGAGGACAGTTGAAAGATCGCTAACCTTGAACATTTTTTAAAAAGCTATTTAGGAGATAAGACTTTATAGAATTAAGGTAACTAAAGGGTTCTGTCCCCCAGCTATATTTAGCTCTAAAATAGTATGTAAATCTCTCCCCACAGTTTACCAGTGGATCTGGTTGCTTTTATGAGTGCATCTGACTGTATGCCAGCTGCTGCCATGTCACTTGCAGCTAGAATGAAGGGGGGGGGTTGACCTGGCAGCAGGAATGGGTGCCAGTTCAGGTATCCAGGTTTAACAATCTTTGTTTTTTTTCTGATTTAGCCTGTCTTTTTGTTACAGAGTCAGGTTGCATGTGACCGCGACTGGCTTTTGTATACTTAAAGAGCGCACACCTGGAAGGAGACAGGGAGGGTAAGGCAGGGAACCAGAAACCTCGGCCTATTTTTAGCGCGCCCGCTGCTTGGAAGCTCTTGGGTCCCGTTCGTCCGTTCTTGCATGCCGTGCGTTCACTCCGGACTTTGAGGCGAAACCTTTTGCTTTTCGGGTTCCGTGCCGTCCGGCAAGGACGCAGATTCCCCCTACTTTCTATCAGACCTCTGTTAGGTTACATGTGCGTGCACCTGGCTCTGTTTGCAAGGTGCTGGTCCCTGCCAGATCAGGCTGGGGATTCCTGGTACCTCCCCAGTGGGGTTATACCAGGAACACCCTGGCTACGAAGTCTGTACCCCAGCTGGCATGCCAGATCATCAGCCTCCACACCTTGCTCAGCATTTTGATGCCGCCTGTCGCTGGCTGGCTGTGGGCTTTCGACAGGGACCACAGTTATGGGAAAGCAGGAGGGGGACATGGAGCAGGGGGCCGCCGGTTCATGGTCCGGTTTTAAGAAGACTGTAAAATGGAGCACAGAAGTGTCAAAGCAAACCATCACACAGTTTTAGGATGTCCAAGAACCCGATGCCTGGCATCAGTGAATAAAGGCCAGAAGCTGGAGACAGGCCAAGATAGGATTTTATGAAAAAATAATGAAAACAGGTCGCACTTAGCTTAGATTCATTCTGAATTACCATCTCCACACAGATGCAGCATTTCGGCGTGATGCCTTCTACAGTGTGCTACTAGCACTGTGCACTACAGGTTTAAAAATACACATCCCTTCTGCACAACCAATGGTCATAGGACAGGTGTCATGGGCAGCGTCATAGGATCGTCATAGCATGGGAGTGTACCCCGTGTTTCTGCATCTCATTAAGATAAGATTTTCAAATAGAAGATCTTGGCCTAAGAGAAGATTCCTGCTGTAAGCACAAACCCCAGCTGTCCCGCCCTCCGTTGATGGACTCTGCACATTTCGATGTGCATTTCCTGACAGGGCAGGTCTGTCCACCTTCCAGAGCTCAAGAGGCGGACCACGGTCCAACGGGACAGGTGTGCGCCAGGTTTCGAAAAGGCGTTCGGGGCTTCGACAAGCCACGCCTGGACATATGGCCTCTCGCCATAAACGGCTGCAATTAAACATGCAGAACCTGAGTCCTTCACTTCTCTCTGCCATTACTGATAGCCCACAGTCATAGTGAAGTGCCTAGCAACTGGCATTGTGATGTCACCCACATTGTGATGTCACCAAGGTCTCTGGTTTAAACAATGCGGGGGTTGAACATTAGCAGGGGACACCAAAGTGATGTAGGCAGCTTTCTCTGAGTGGAGGTGGGGGCGCCCTGCTTTGTGATTGCATTGTGGCTGTATTGTGCTGTCACTAAGTAGGACTGTTAGAAGAACTTGCAAAGATAGGGTGACAAGGGGAGTGCTTCTGAAAAGCTTAAGATCCATGTATGTATGAGTCCGTGCGTGAGCTTCATTTTTGGAAAGGTCACATACTTCCCTCGTGCCCCCCACCCTAAATCCAATCCATCGCTAGGCAACAAGACTTTTTCCAAGAGCAAAAAATATGAAGGAAACTAGGTCTGAGTGCGGTGATTTTCATTTCCCCATGTCTTCGGGGCTGAATGCTAAATCTGTCCCTGACCTCTGCAAATGTTAGGTGTGCTCACAACCCTCGCCCCCCCAGTCAGAAAACAATGACCTAATTTCCTCTGGATGACCAGAAGAACCTGTCCAGCCCCCCAGTTCACAGATAGATCTTCCTTGGGGTGGGTGTAAGGTAGGGGACACCCCTTTTATAGTATGCTATATCCACCAGAGTACACGTACACCCAAGTAGCTGACAATGTTGCATAGCTTTAGAGGGGAAAAATTATTCAAATATCTTGAAAATATAGTACTGACAAAATAAAGAAGCATTGCTGCTGAATCCCTGCATTGATGATTCAATTCAATTTTCAATTCAATTTATTTTTATGCAAAACAAAACACAGTAAAACAGAGAGAATGAAATACACAGAAAGAAAAGAAGAAAGGCAACTGACAATGGAGGAGACTCCCAAGCAGGGAGAAAAGAAACCTCTGGGAGTCCAAGGTCAACTGGCTGCCCAACCCCCCTGGGGATGGTAACATCACAGAAAATTGGTGATGTTTTATCACTTATGATGGGGATCACATGAGGAAAAGGCCAGACCAACATGGCTGGACCGGAGATCAGCAGCAGGACTCTGTTGTTAGTCGGACTTGGGGCATTGTGGAATTGTGAGGAATAAGCTTGTTTGGAGCTCGGGGTAGCCGCCAAAGGGGGGGACTCTCCCATCGATGGTGGAGAGCGGAGTCTTGGACATCTTGGAATGGAGCTGGATTTAGCACAAAAACGCTCCATCTCCTTACGAAATTGGCAAGTTACCACACAGGAGAGGACAAAGTGCAGAAATCAAATATACAAATATACAGCTGGGGTTCCACTGCTCTCACTGAGATGTTCCACTTGCATCCATCCTAAGTTCCCCTCCATGGCAACATGAGATTATCTTTATTCTCCACCTGGGCTGACAGGAGAGCCAGGCCCTCATGGGTGGAAGCCTAGTAGGGTTTGATTCCTGTGACATTAGGAACTGAGCAGATGGTCCAAACAGCCATGCAGGGAAACATGAGAGTGACCGGGTCTGGAGATCATTGGGCTGTAGAGTAGGAAACATGACAAGACAGAAGCTTCAACTTGAAAAGTTCCCTCATTGAGGATCTTCAGACATGCATTAAGACAGAGGTGGCCCCATCGATCAGATCCAGAAATTATAAATCCAGACCAAGATTTTGTTTCAACCAACCAGCTGAGTACTCTGTGACTGTGAGTCTTTGTGCTCCATAGGTTGGATGAAACAAAACCTTGGCCTGGATTTTTACTTTCTGGACCTAAACTATCCGGCTATCACAAATGATAATTTGTTAGATATTTAATATTTGTAATCCATATGTGTTGTTTACTTTCTGATTCTGATTGCATTACATAATTGTTGGGAATTGCTGATATTTCATATGAATTTTTTACTTAAAGCTCACTTGCAGGAATCTGTAAAGGGTGCCATTACCAGATTGCTTGGAAGCTTATTTTAAACCCACCCTGGCTTATGCATAAAGAAATATTTCCCTTGTTCCAAATTCACTGGGGTAGAAAAAGAGGAACATGTTCCAGAAATATAAAAACAATGACTGCTTTAATTTGTTAAATGGATTTAGTCCTGAATGGGTCTCAGGCTCCCAGTGTTGTTGTGACTAAGAGGGACAAAGAGGGACACACACACACATATACTCCTGCGGCCTCCAAATGGGAGTTCTAATGGAAGAGCACAGCTGTCCAAACCCTGCACTGTGGAGCTGCCTGCCATCCTCTCTCTGCTGAAGCCACCTTGTTGTGGCAGCTGTCTGCCAGTGACACCTCCACCCAGCAGAGCTGTCAGACCAACCCTCCAGATGGCTCCTGGTTTGGGCCCACATAGCGACGAGAGAGTGTGGGGTCCTGTGTGTGTAGCGGACACCTGCAGGTTATTGGCTGCCCGGCAACGCCAGGCAGACGTCACTGTGGAAATTCGTGGGAATCAGGATCAGCATTGGGAGCATCGCTAGAGGTTTATGAAAAGGGAGGCTGTGCCTATAGTCTAATTGATTGAAATGGCCTACATCCAGGTACAGACTGGCCATTAGGAAGTTTGGGAATTTTTCCAGTGGGCCAAACTTGGAAGGGGCCAGTTTTTTTTCCACAACCCTGGAATTATATAGCCGATGTACCCAGGGTGCTCATCAGCCCGTTGGCCAATCTCGGCACATTTCTAGGCCAAATGATTAACGATGACTGATAATGCTATTATTTAATTGGTGGCCGACCGGTTGATGGTAATCTGCAAAATATACCAAGGGGACCCCACCCCCCTGGTTATCAGCAAATTCTTGGGATACTTTTTGTTCCCAGTCTGTCCCTGGCCACATGATTAAAATAATTGTTGTTAGGGCTAAAGACCCCCAAAGACAACTGCAGTGCTGCCCTGACCTGAATCAACTGCATTTGCCGTAGACAGCCCGAGTAGAAGAGATCTGTTTTGGTCTAATTGGTCACATTAAAACAAAAGAAAGTAAATGGCAGAAGTTACATAACATAGAGTAGTAGCACAGAGCACTGACCAACCAGCAATGGGGGGGGGGGGGGGGGATCAGACCCCCCTTAACCTCTGCCTGATTTTGCCACTTGCAGAAGGAGGTCACGTCCTGACCTTGTCGAGCTGTTACTCGCTGGTCTGAAATCCATACTTGCCCTTCCACCTACTGTGTTTATGTTTCACACATGCAGCAAAATCTAGAGAGCCCAAGTGTGTATTTCCGATACGTGATAACGGTCCGCACACCAGCAGGCCTCGAATGGGCCGGGGGGTGGGGGCAATCAGGACAGCCTCCATGCTTACCTGGACATTCTCACTTCTGACAGCCCCTCCCTGTGGCATGGGCTCCCCCATGGAAAGGAAGTGGTGATGCTACCCGGGAAAAGCAGATATTTTATCCTGAGCTCTATGATGTGGGGACGGCATGTGCAGGTAGGTGGCTTTTACTACTGAGAAAGGGGTTTTTAATCAGCAGAGAGATGACCTTTATCACTAGGGACATCTCTGTGCGTGCACACCGGCACTCAGGTTCAACAGTGAGTAGACAGCTCAAATAATGGCACATTTAAGGTCTCACATGAATGTGGCTTTCGGTAGAAGTTCTGTGTAGTGCATAAATTAGGTAAATGCAAGCGCCATCAAATCAGAAATGCAGACCAAAGAGAAACAGAATTTATTAAACGTAATAGGAACTTAATAACCAAGCTCCTTTTTTTGTGTATTTCAGAGAGATTTTGTTTCACAGAGCCCCCAGAATGTGACGATGCCTTAAAGACTTTGTAACATGATTCAATGCACATCCCATAATTTTTTAACTGTGACTAAATGCACATCCCTCCATTTTCATTAACCATGTGACTAAATGCACATCCCTCCATTTTCATTAACCTCTTATCCAATCACGACCAGAGACATCTGGAGCTGATTCCAAGAAGTGCTGGGTGTAAGGAAAGGAACATACCTTTTATAGGATGGCATATCCACCAGCGTGCACTTACACCCAAAGCCCACCCTCACACACACCAGTATATTGCCAACAGTTTTATCTATAGAGCATTGAATGCGGGTGATCCAGCAGGGGAGAACGCCATATGCACAGAGGTGAAGCCTGATTGAAGCCCACGCCTCTAAGCCCCAGAGCCCAAAGGTTGAGGTCACCGCTGGGATAGTTGTGCAAATAGTAGCCGGGTGATTCCTTAACTTGGACCCCGCCAAAGGAAATTACATCTGGTTGTCAGGACAACATTGTTGACTGCCCCCCAGGACTTACGATCAAACACTGAGAAAAAGAGGTGTAGATAAGGGTGGAGACAAAAAGTGAACTTTGGGGTATTTTTTGCTCTCTTTTAGCCAGGTTTTAGTAGTTATATGACGGACTTTCTGCACCCGTTTGTCCTGTTCATGGTTGTCTGCAGCCTGCAATGTCAGAAAAAAGGGTACAGCCCTAATATAGTTTGTTCCCCAAGGTACAAACAACATTCATGTACCCCATTGGCACAAAAATGTTTCTCAGAGTCAATTTCTGTACCTTAAATTAGACTAAAAGGGTTAGTTTTTCCACCTGTCCCATATTTTCCAAATTGATTCTGGATTTTGGTCGTCTGTCCTGGAAAATAAGCACTTTCTTTTCAGGTCATGGAGTGTCCCAATCAATTTCCCTGTCAAACAGACCTAAACAAACCTTGGGAATGGTGTTGCTATGTACAATCCTTTTAGTCAATGACTGCGTGTCCAGGATAATACGGGATTGAGGTGGCAACCCTAGCTAGGGTACAATCTGCAGACCCTTGAGGGTACAAGTAATTTCTGACAGTGTATCCCAGATATAAGGAATGTCTGATTTTTTTTTTTTAAATCACCTTATATTATTTAGATTTTAGATTTTGGTGGAGTTTGCTAGTTTGTCACATCAGGGGTCATAATGCTTTTTCCCCTCTTTATTTAGAGTGTATGCATATAAATAGATAAATACAAACCTGTATTAATAACACAAATAAATATATACCTGTATAAATACAGGTAAACAACTTAAAATCTGTATGACTGGGGCTGAGACACAAGTCTTGTGGATGTGTCGGCACTGCAGACCTGCCTCTGCAAACTGTGCACGCAGCCTTGTCATGTTTATCGCTTGTCAACATTCGTTAGTGACGCCTGTGTCGGCTCTGAGGGATTTTGTCTGTTTATTTTGTACGCTGAAAACGATGTCGACAGTAACCCTACAAAACCACAGGTGGATGCCTTAACTGGCTCCCCAATGACTCGGCTTGTAAACACACTTTTTTTTGTTATTGCCTTTCAGATATGACCTGTGTCACTTGTAAATGTTGTGTGAGGCCACAGCTGTTGACTTGGAGCAGATGTGAGATTTAGTTTTGTGACCTTGAAGGTCAAAAGCAGTTTATGAAAAGGAAAATGTTTATAATTGGCAGAGAATATACAAAATTTAACTCAGAATACAATTGTGAAAGACTGACAAAGTCTTTCACATCTACCTAGAATGTTTTTTTGAAGACTGGAGCGCCATCTAGTGACTGAAATATTTCGTTATGTAACTTTTTAATTTGAATAATTGTTAGACAGAAAATCTCTTTTAAATAAAAAAAAACTGTACATATGTAAATGCTAGTTTAATTTCTCTGTTTTTATCACCTTCTACAATTATTATAATAAAAAGGAATGAAAGGTACGAGAGGTACGAAAACTGCAGAAAGACCACTGCAGTGGTCTGAATGGTGTGAGTGGTGTGAATGTTTAACAAACATTCACACATCTCACATGGGAAACGTCTTTCGAAGGCCAAACTGATAAAACCAAACGCAACAACAAATATAATGAGGGCAATACATTACAGTCTGTAAACAGGCTGATTTTGAATAGTGTTGTAACGAGGTGTCACTATTAGTGCCACCTAGTGCTTACCCAAGCCCTTGCCCTAACACCAGCTTCACAGTACCAAAAATCAATGGCAGATGACTGGAATTACTTATCAGGCAATTAGAGTAAGCAATTACTTATCAGCTGATTAGACTGCATCCTATCACATATTATTACATCCCCATGGATAGGACACGTAATGAACAATAGCAGGTCCCTAAAGGAAAATCAACACACTACTATCAATAACCACAAGTGCTGTACCGTTTATTGTGCTTGACCCACTAATCTGCTACATACATAACCTACACATGTATATAAAATAAAAGTCACGCCGTATCTCCAGGGGCAAGGAGGCCAAAATAACGAACAAAATCCATCCAACACAAACAACAGTTACATATCAAAAGAAAGACAAGAAAACACATACAACTACCCAAAAACAGGAACAAAGGAGGTATAGAAATGAAATGGTGCTCACCCCCTTCCAGCAATGATGGACAAAAATACAAACAATATCTACATATATGTACACCGTATTACCGAATGAAACAAACAGTGAAGAAACACCCAAAGCACAATAAACCAAAAGCACAATCATCTCTGTCCACAGTCTTCTCCCTCCGACTTCTATAATCTTTCAGGACTTCCCTCCACAAGGCCTCCACATGTCATAGCGCCCCCTGTAGGACAGGAGAGGAACAGGTGCAGAGAAAGAGAAAGAGTAAGAAAAAGACTACGGGCAAGCCTGTAACACATATCAACTGAAACAGTGCTTCCTGTATTCATAATAACATTCATAATAACATGTAATACATATAACAATATTTTATTATGCCTTATTAATCTTTCATACCCCACATAAGAAATATGCTAAAGTCCTATAAAGACAAGGCAAATCATCAATATTATTAATACATTATTAATAATTTATTAAGCATACACACACACACACACATACACAAGCATATATATATTTAAATGTATCATATACTTTATATGATTGATGTCTCATATACAAATTTAGTTTAAATTCAGGTCACCTGAGCAAAGGAGTTTCCAAAGAACGTAGCTGAATATTTACAGCTATATAGGGATCAATATATATATAGGTACAGAGCCAATATATTTTGACAAGACATCATTTTGTGAGCAAGAGAGGTCTGTTGTGCTTCTGATATCATGAGACCTGAGTTGACCAATCCGAGACACCGACACTAGCTGTACTCATGACCAACACCGACGCTAGCTCTACTCATCCATCTCAATGCTTACCCCTGTCAGGGTCACATGGGGACTGGGAGCCTATCCCAGGCAGCACAGGGCACAAGCTGAGCTACAGACTGCACAGAATTCCAGTCCAGCATAGTGCAAAGTATCAGCATATAAAGATACACAGCATAACAGCAGCTTCAGCACTGGGAGACAAAGACCATTTGATGCCATTATAGCAAATATGCACTATATGGACAAAAGTACTGCGACCCCTGGCCATTTCACCTACAGGAACGTTTTTGACATCCCAATCTAAATCCATAGATGTTAATAAGGAGTTGCCCACCTTGCCACTCTTCTGGGAAGGCTTTACACGTAACTTTGCAGTGTGTCTGTGGTAAAGAAGAGCATTTTTGAGGTCAGGCACTGATGTTGGACTTCAGGGTCTGGCTCACAATCTCCATTGTAGTTCATCCTAAAGGTATTTGTTGGGGTTGAAGTCAGGACTCTGTGCAGGCCAGTCAAGTACTTCCACATCAGACTCACCTAACCATGTCTTTATAGACCTTGCTTTGTGCACTGGGGCACAGTCATGCTGGAACAGAAAATAGCCTTCCCCAGACTGCTCCCACAAAGTAGGAAGCATGAAATTGTCCAAAATGTCTTGGTATGATGATGCATTTAGAGGTTTCTGCACTGGAACTAAGGGCCCTAGGCCAATCCCTGAAGAACAAACCCATATCACTAACCCTCCTCCACCAAACTTTATAGTTGGCCCAATACAGTCAGGCATGTAACGTTCTCCAGGTATCTGCCAAATCCAGACTCATCCATCAGACTGCTAGACGGAGAGGTGTGATTTGTTACTCCACAGAACATGTTTGTACAACACTCCATCCAACACTTGGCATTGCACTTGGTGATGTGAGGCTTGCATGCAGCTGCTCGGCCATGGAAGCCCATTCCGTGAAGCCCAGGTGCACAGTTTTTGTGCTGGGTTCAACACCAGAGGAAGTTTGGAACTCTGCAGTTATTGAGTGTTGGCAACTTTTATGCACTATGTGCCTCAGCACTTGGCAACCCTGCTCTGTTACTTTACGTGGTCTGCCGCTTTGTGGCTGACTTACTGTTGTTCCTAAACGCTTGTACCTTGCAATAAGACCAGTTACAGTTGACTGTGGAATATCTAGTTAGGAAGAAATTTCACGAACTGACTTATTGCAAAGGTGGCATCCTGTGACAATACCACACATGAATTCACTGAACTGTTCAAAACAAGCCATTCTTTCACTAATGTTTGTAAACCTGACTGCATGGCTAGGTTCTTGATTTTATACACTTGTGGCAATGAGTATGAATGGAACACCTGAATTCAATGATAAAGTGGTGTCTCTCAAAACTTTTGTTAATGTAGTGTATGAGACTATATCCTGCAATGTGATGTTAATAGTACAGACTCTAAGCACAAAGCTTATGGTGCCCTCTAGTGATAATGTGAAGAAAAAGTAGCCAAATTCCCTATATTTTTCTACTGTTAATACCAATGAAGTTTTCTAATGAACTGCTTAACAGACTGATAAGGTCAACATATTCTAGAACATGTTCAAACAAATGGTAGTTCTCCAGTAAACTGCAAACAGTTCCAGAAAATTCTTCATGGGAACAAAACCGAATGAAAGAGGCTTGTCACCACACCATAAATTACAGAAAATTCAAAAAAGCATGTTTTTGGTGGACACACATACTCTACGTCTTTTATAAAGATGACTGTGTGATGTCTTTATGCAGAGACCTTGCAGTGGGCCAGATGGCGCTCTGAAGCTGTGACACTGCAGCTGTCAGAATAGATGAAGTGCATGTTCCACATGACCCAGGAAATAGATCAGGGAGCTTCTGTCTATGAAAATGCGGCTTAAGTTAGATAACCATCAAAAGAGCTCTTGTTCTTCACTGCCAGGCCTGGAGCCAGAAATTAATTTGGGGAGGGGAGGGTTCCTCAGTAGATTTTGGAAACCAGGGGCAGGAAGTAAACTGTTTCCACCCCGTACTTTCAAATTTCCAAAATATCTCTTCAATTGTCAGATCTAAAATCCCATGGAGCTCCCAGGAGCATTCAGCTACCCCCCAGAATCACTACTGCAGAATCATGCAAAAGAAACATGGTATGAGTGGTCGGAGCCTCAATGCCATCCTCTCAATAACTAGCCAATTACAGAGCTTCCTGAAGAGTCACATGACAAATGGCAACCACATCCTGGTGTTGAATTCCAAACCATTACTTCCACTATAGACTATTTCAGGAGAGGAACTTACATATTACAAGACAATTGAAGCAAATCTTTCTAAGCTAAATTGAGGTGTCATGAATCAGTGTTATATTTTAGTGATTTTTCTCTGAAACAGAGAAAGATGATTTTTTTCCACATAAGCAGGTTAAGACAAGGAGGGACATTCATGCAAAACACCCATCAGGTAATTTGTGAGTTTATAATGTTATATGTTATATGTTATAATCCCAGTCTTGAAACCTGCAGGACTATAAACTTTGAGGACAGGAATTAACCACCACTTTATTTGGAAGTAAATGCTGTTCAAGCCGGTTGTGCTGGACGACGGAGGCACAGAGTTTACAAAATACTGATCAGATTTAATTGAAAATACAGAAAATCCCATGTTGGTAGGGGCCTGTCTCACCCCAGGGACAGAATTGCATTGCTGCTGTCCCATAAACCTAGTTCTTAATCCCAAAGCCTTTTCATATCACAGAGATAGAGCTTTGTCTGCCGCAAATCCAGCGGTCACCAGGGTCCAAACACAAGCTAGCATCTGCACATTTTCTGTTGCATTTATTTATTTTAATTCACATTATTAAATAATTAAATTTTATCTATTTTAATTAAAATTAAAATTGATTTTTAACAAAAAAGTTTAAGATATTTTCCCCAAAACAAATGACATATCAAATAACAACTGTATTATGGAACAATGGCCATCAATAACATAAGGTACAAATGGTTAATAATTACTAAGGATTTTAGGAATGCAATCTGTGTAAGATACAAAAATAATATTCTGCACTAATACAATATTCGCCAAAAATAACTAGTTTAAGATCAGGACCTGAAATAACAAATAATCTAATAATGTAAGCAGCTGCCTGTTATCTGTAATTCATATAACCCCAATCTCTGTCTACCTTTAACCTTCAACTCGCGTGTGTGTGCCAAGGCTGTTTTGTCATTGAAACAGCGTGATTCCATGGTGATCCCTATTCCTTCTACTATTATTATGGCGAAAGGCTTAAAATGGAGTTCGGATTGACATCTGAGAGATTTTCATGGGCTGTTTTTAATCCTTGTACCCTTAGAGTAGAAGGTCA
>JAODKM010000043.1:12671483-12681978 GCA_026780845.1 Petrocephalus sullivani
CCCCAGCACCACCACCACCACCAACCCCTTCGGCTGAGAGGTGGTGTACACATAGACAGCACTAGGCAGCAAAATTACCATTTACTTCCAAACAATGTTAAACTAGTTCAAATATTCTGTTAAGATATTTTTTAATTGTGCTGTTAAGGGCAAACGAGCGGATTAGCATAAGTCATTTTCCTGATAGCGGATTAAATTAAGCTCGACTTAACCGACAGGGATGCGCATCACCAGAGAATCCCAAATATTTATGAAAAAAAAGTTATTTTTGTGAAGTGGTCATTATAAAAAAAATGTCTTTATAATAAATGTGGCTAAGGGTGTCGTCGAGCCATTAAATCTGTTTCTTTTTAGTCATGTATTTCAGCCATGAACAGCAGGATCCGGCAGGAAGCCGCACGCAAGTGAAGCTCAGCACGCCTCCGAAAGGGGATCAGTAGAGGACAGAGGCGCACGGACCCCGTGCATCGCAGCGTCAGCGCCGCTACCCGCCGCTCCAGTCCCGGCTGCGCAAGACGCGGCGCGCTGCGCTCCGGCAGGAGAGTTTGGCGCTGAGAAACTTCGCGAATATAGGGATGCTTTCGGCGCAACGGCACAAGCATCCCGGAAAGTAACCAAAGATCCGCAAGCAAAGCCGGCGACCTATAAAAAAATGATGAATTGCAGAAGACTGACCGCAAGCTTTTTAATTTTACTCAGTTTTCAACACTGCTCATCACGTAAGTCGTATGTTGTTATTTATAATAAGTGCTTATTAATTCCTTATATCGTTAAAATACTGGGATAGAGCGCCCCGTGCTGTGACGAGGAATTATACCGGAGAAGTGCATAGAAATAGAAGTAACAGCAGCCCTGGCAGCTGAAGTTGCGCCTGCGTGCGTCAGAAGCCGAAGTGACAGCGGAGTCCTTCGGATGGCCGGCGCGGAGCAGCCCAGCATCTATTTCTGCATTGCAGTGCTTTTCCCCCCGAATCCCCGACACCAGAAATGCAACTGCCGTGGAAAAATCTATCCAAAACGTGCAATAAGTATATGTCTATTAAAGGTACCTTGAGGGGTGTCGTAAAAAATGGCATTTATTCGCCGGTGCGGCGTCCCGGGACCACCTCCTAGCAGCGCATCTTTGAGGACGCGCTCTCCACTTGTGCTAAAGGTCGAAGAGATGTGTGATGTTGTGATTTCGATTGCCGGTTAAACGAAATTAGGGTCATCCGTAATATGGCTGAAGGACGTGTTGTCATGTTTTTTAATATGGGATTGTGCGCCGGTTCTTAAAGTTTGCATGCCTGCAGGTCGTATTCATATCATACGCATTACTGTGTGTTAGTTTTTATATTTATATACCGAAGCACTCGATGACTCTTAACTGTGTACAGTATATATGTCATCCTGGGGTGTAATCGTGCCCCCGTGTTGCTCCGAGTGAGGTGGCAGACTGTACCGAATGTGCCGTATCAGCACATCAAAGTTTTGCGATCCCCCTGCTTAGGATAAAGACGCCGGTTCATGCTGCTGACTTCCACGGTTCTTTCATTTCAGTACAGTTATTTCATGTGCGCAGGCAGTCTAATGCATTATAATCCTACACTGTTGAGATTTACTTCTGCGTGGTCTTGAAATAGGATATCACTCTTATGCTGGATATACTGTTGCTTTCAGGTGTTTTTCCTGGGAGGTTAAGATGAAACGTGATGAATTTGCCGTAATTCTGCTATGAATCTGTTAGATATCGCCAGCCTGACTCACCTTGTCCCAATGATACTTGACATTCGCCCATAACTGTAATAATACACCTAATGCATTGACTGCTGTCAGACTCCGCTGGAGCGCCGGTATGGGGGATTCATAAAAGCAGCAATTGTGTCTGTGTTTGTAGCTGGCAGAGGGTAAAGAGGGACAGACATAAAATTAGCTGTTCTATTTTTGCATGATGGCAGGTAATTCGCGCTACATGTGACATCTGAAATTATTATTTTTTGTCTTTTTCAAAATTCAAACCGCTGTATTTTTGAGCCCTGGATCATTTTTATTCTGCATCGAAATATTTGCGATAGACACCTCCCACCCCCCAAACTCGAAGCTTAGTTGTCAGTTGTGACGGCTATTCAATGCTAAGTATTTACCGTGGTAGACTCGCGTGCAGTAATGCTGACGCCTCAGACCTCCCCAGTCTGGCATCCGCCCCCCGAAGTTACCATGCTGACGCGGAATCGGGTCCCCTTTGCTGACATTGAGAGCCGCCTTCCTCCTGACTGTGTCTCTAGCGGCCATGGGTGTGAGCTGAATGTTTAAGGGGGAAGATAGGACACGCTTCTGAGCTCTGCCCTTCACACAGGTGGAGGCTGGAGATTAGCAAGGACGAGAGTGGGTGGGGTGGTGGGGGTTGGGATGAGGCAGGTGATGAGGAGCCTGACAGGTGTGACTCTGGGGAGGGGTGTAGGGCTGGGGCCAGGGCTGAGCATGTTTGTGAAACTGATCCCCCGATCCCTTGTGGTCGACTTTGTATTTTGCTGAACCTGGGCAGAAAAATGTACAAAAAAAATGAAGGCTTTGCAGAGTAATAAAAAAATATCATTTGGGTAACCTCTGGGTATCTGTATCCACGTGATAAGAGGGTTATTTTTAGCAAGACAGTAAGGCAAGGTCTCCCTCCTGTCTATTCACAAACATCTGGGATGTTTGGCCAGAGAAATGGGCTCTCCTGAAGAGGAAGGCAGCAGCTCCCATTAAAGTCACTGCTAAGTTCCCTACTGGGACCGTATACCTGTGTATTAAAAAAGGGATCAAAACCCCGATCCCCCCCATCTTCCACACAAACAGAATCTGAGATGCTAAGTTGATGTAGATGACTAAAATAAATCCTACAGAATCAGGAAGCAGGGATACATAAAAAACACAATGAAGATGAAAATTATGAAATCCAAAACCAAGCAGAATGAGTTATTTAGAATATAACTAGAATACAGTTAATTGCTGCAGTGACCAGGGACATAGGACCTGGGGTGAATGTACCTCCCAATAATTTATTTGGATTCATCCACCCTCCCACCCCCAATAAACAGCATTAGTACCTTTGTATTTAAATGATTAAAATGTGCCGCTCCCAATATCAAAGTTTCCTATGCTACTGGGTCCAAATGATTATTGAAAGGGATCTTCTTGAGGTGGTTGTGGTTCTGGACTGTACAACTGTGTAGCGGAATCTGGACTGGATGTGACACCTTACATTGTTCAAGATAGATACTGTGATTTGTCCAGAAAGTTCACATGTTGAATCAAAGTAAAATATGGACTGGCGTATTGAATAGAATATTAGGTATTACTTTACATTAAATGCACCTTCGTAATGCATTTATTATGCATCTATAGAACATTCAGTGCACCTCTATGATGCATTCTTATAACTCAGCATGTAAGTATAACTTGATTTAATAAACATTGATAAAAAACAATACAATTATAAGATTATAATGGTTGATATTAATGTACATTTAAGCTGTCAAGGCAGGGGTGGGCCGATGTGGGTGTGGGCTTTTGGGATGACCCATCAATCAGCCAATAAGACTGGGTCCCCAGGACTGGAGCTGACAACCAATGCTTTATTATTGGCTGATTGAGAGGTCATCCCAAAAACCCACACCCACACCGGCCCGCCATGGATCAGGTTCTCCACCTCTGGGTTATGGTATATTAGGATGTTAATGTATACTTACATACTACTTAGAAATGTTGATGAAGGTGCAGGTAATGCAAAATGCTACTGAGTATTAATTGAAATGCTTCATGCTTCGGCTGTGGATTAATGAGCTTCCCTCTATATGTGAAATTATATCCCGGCTGACCTACTGATAAAATCCTCTTGCTTAAAGACAGAGGAATTAGAGGGAGGCTTGTGTTGCCTTGCTGGATTATGAGGCCTTCAAAAGCTCTGCTTTTTGAAAGGTCACACTGTGAAAGGCATCTGAAACTCTCAGTAACTCCTGTTGTTTTGATTTATTCTATAAAGTTACTGAAACTAGTAGTTAACTATAGTAACGAAGAGGCGTTACCTATTTGAGTTTGTACTGATCTTGCACTGGTCCGGCTCTGTATCTCAGAATTTCAGAAATTCAAAATTGAAAAACACAGATGAGCATACACACACACACACACACACAAACACACAAATCGTTCTGGGTAAGGTTGTAAATTGTGCCTGTGAGTGTATATATTTATACAGCTCCGGAAAAAATTAAGAGACCACAGCACAATTTTTTGTTTCACTCATTTCTCAATTTATGGTTATGCATCTGTGTAAAATATATAATTTTTTTTTTGCAAATTGCAGCCTGGTTCTTCTCTGTTTCTCTTTAATTAAGGGCTTCTTCCTGGCTTTATGGGACTTCAGTCATGCTTCTAGGAGCCTGATGCTAACTGTCCTAGCAGTGCATGTCACACCACTTAATGTTTCCCATTCTTTATGAAAGTCATGTCATCCTTTGTTTGGCACTGCTGGATAAGTTTACTGTTATCTCTGGCATTAGAAAGTCGCTTCCCCCCTCTACCTGGCTGGTTTCCGGTTGTTCCCAGTGCCTCCTGCTTCACCTTGTTCTTGCGTACTGCTGTCTTAGAAACTCTGTGCCTAGAATCAGCCTGCCACACAGTGTAGCCTTCTGCCAGCAGAACCAGGATTAGACCAGGATTTAACAATGCTGATTTAAGAGTGATCTCTTAGTTTTTTCCGGAGCTGTATATACAGTATATAGGTTATAAGTTATTAGATTATAAAGAAGGTTTATAAATTAATATTCCAGTGTTGCTAGCACAATGGTGCAGTATTTCTGACTTAGTGTTAGTATGGAATATCAGCAGGTTATTTGCATTTCCAAACCTTTCTGGCCTCCAGCTCCAATTTAAAATTTTCTTCATCATAACTTAATATTTCTTACGACTGAACTGTATGAGTGGCAGAAAAATAAATCTGTGTATTCACAGAGTAAGGAATGTAGGGTGAATTTTTCCTTGCATATTTAGTACCCAATTTAATGGTAGTTTAGTATGTTGCTCATAACATAATCTGATTTCAAGTAAAAAAATGTAGTGTAGTCAAAACGGAAACCTATAAATATTGCATTGAAGAATGGAGATTGTTTAAACAGAAAATTAATGTTTTGTCTTCAGTATCAGTCTGTGTTGCAATGACATTAATGTGCCGTTTGTTTAATTCTAGATTTTTTTTCCCATCCCAGGCCTGAAAGCTTCACTGGATCTCATTCCCTCGTCATGGAACTTTCCGGACAGTTATCTCCTCAAAAGTCACAATCCATTACATCCTGATACCACTAACATTTTGGATAGACCACAGGCCACATTATTAACCAGTTTATTCATTCCCACAGGGTTTTTACTGGAATGAGAACGGATTCTCTGGTGAATTCCGGTGTCATGTGACAAAGCAGATTCCAGAGAAGAGGGTTATGTAAAGTATAGGGCTTCATCGAACAGCCAAGCACTAAACCAAGATCCTGGCATCTTCTGATTTGCTTTGTTATTGCTTTAGTCCAGCCAGTAGAGTATAGGTGTCCTCAGTTTCATAGGGTCATAGACAGAGGATTACACAGGTCAGACATAAACCATAGTCTGAACCACACGACTCCATAATGTCAAAGCATCTAAATGGTGGTTGGAAAATGGCTGGATGGATGACTAGATGGATGAATAGAGGAAAGGCTGGTGAACAAATACACAATAATTTTGTAGCATGTAATGGATGGATGTAGGCTTTTAGAGAAAGGTGCTGGTAGGTGCCATTTAAGGGCACTCTGCATGTGAAGGCCCTCTATGTCAACTGTGCTGCTGGGGGTGCCCTCTGTGAAGGGTCTGTGAGTTAGCTGAACTGCTGGGGGTGCCCCCTGTGAAGGGTCTGTGAGTCAGCTGCAGTGCTGGGGGTGCCCCCTGTGAAGGGTCTGTGAGTCAGCTGCAGTGCTGGGGGTGCTCCTTGTGAAGGCTCTGTGAGTCAGCTGCACTGCTGGGGGTGACCCCTGTGAAGTTGGAGCCTCGCAGTAAGCTCCCACTGCCTCTGGCTTTTTTCTCCATCCCTGCCTCCAGGAGACTGTGTTGACCCCTTGGTTGCCCCTCTCTATTCGTCCTCCATGTTGGCCTCCTCCAGATACAACTTCCTGTACTCTGCAAACTTTGCCAGATTATACGGTAAGCAATCGGTACATACATATACGGTAAGCAATCGGTGCATGCATATACGGTAAGCAATCGGTACATACATATACGGTAAGCAATCGGTGTATGCATATACGGTAAGCAGTCGGTACATACATATACGGTAAGCAATCGGTGTATGCATATACGGTAAGCAATCGGTACATACATATACGGTAAGCAATCGGTGCATGCATATACGGTAAGCAATCGGTACATACATATACGGTAAGCAATCGGTGTATGCATATACGGTAAGCAATCGGTGCATGCATATACGGTAAGCAATCGGTACATACATATACGGTAAGCAATCGGTGCATGCGTATACGGTAAGCAGTCGGTACATACATATACGGTAAGCAATCGGTGTATGCATATACGGTAAGCAATCGGTGTATGCATATACGGTAAGCAATCGGTGCATGCATATACGGTAAGCAATCGGTACATACATATACGGTAAGCAATCGGTGCATGCGTATACGGTAAGCAATCGGTACATACATATACGGTAAGCAATCGGTAGATACATTCAGGGCCATAAGAACGGGGGGAGATGAGCAGGGCAATATTTCTTATATTTAATTTGGATTCATTCATCCCTCCCCCCCAATAAATAGACCATTGAATTTAAATTATTATTGTGTTCCCCCTCCCCAATATCAAACTCTCTCTGTTCATATTTCCAGTTGAGAAATGCTGCTGTATATCGCAGTCATGTTGGATAGAATCATAATGACATGTTTAGTGTATAATGCTTCTGCGCCCACAGTGAGTCTGTATTCAGGTGCTATGTTACGGTGCATGCACCCTACACGCATGTTTCCACAGGGAGCAGTGGCTGGTCCCCTGCCCCCAGCGACCGGCATCCTTGGCTGCAGATCGACTTCGGCAGGAAGTATCGCTTCGTTGCCATTTCCACGCAGGGCACCTTCAACTCCTATGACTGGGTAACCAAGTACACCGTCCTTTACGGGGACCGTCCAGACTCCTGGACGCCGTACATCCAGAGAGGGGGGAATTCGGTAAGGTGGCCTGAGAACAGGCCTTTCAGCAATTTTTTTGCTCCGGGCCTGTTTTATGGGAAATGGCTCAATTCTGTCCTAATTCATGAAAAGTCTGTTCAGTAGCTAAACTGAATTAATTGCTTGCGAGTAAAAAGAGGAAAGGACAGATGGTTCATATAAAATTTTAAATATGTCTAATACAACTAAATAACATAGAAATGGATTGGCAGTAATGGAAATGTACAGGGGAATCTACACAGGGAGGGCTAATCAATAATATGCAGCCTTCAGTTTTAATTGGATCAAAAGCAGCAGATTGAACAGGTTTTCTATATGTCGACAGGTTATGGCATATTTTAGGGAAGACTTTTCTATCTACAGATATTTAATTAGAGTTAGATTAGTCCAACTTCAGCTTTAATAAAAAGGCAGCTTCGGGTAGAAAAGCATAGATAAGAAAAACATAAATTTGCTTGGCAGTATATTATTTATTATGCTGTCTTTGTGCAGACGCTGTCAGGGAACTGGAACTACTACCAGGTGAAAAGGCACGTTTTCCATCACGCCTTCACTGCCAAGCACCTGCGCTTCGTTCCCCTGGGCTGGAATACCGAAAACGGGGGCAAGATTGGAGTCCGCCTGGAGGTGTATGGGTGTGCTTACGGTAAAAGTTGGTCTTCACCCTGATGTTTATCACTACTGGGATGGCGAAAAGGTCCACATGAGGTGTAGGCCGGAGGATGGCACTGGGATCACCAATGACTGCTGTTTGCTCGTGGGAGCCGTTTGCTCGTGTGATCTGCTTACCGAAAAAATATTCTAAGGGCAGAATGAAAAATGTTTGCTTCAGAGAGATAACCAATCAGATTGTGGAGGAGGCGGGTCCAAGCACTAGAGGAGGCGGGACCACAATATCTGACTGGTTGGTCTGACATCTGACTGGTTATTTCTCTGAACCCACCCACATTTGTGTAAGTAAAACTCTCATGAACCAGCTGTTCCCACTCTAGCAAGACACCAGTAGATGGGAAAAACATGAGAATCAGAATATATGGACCAAATGTAACATCTGATCTCTGAAAAGGGTTTTTTTATTCTTACCTGCTCTCATTCTCTCTCTTTTATTCTAATAATCTTGAAGCTAACCCTCAAGAGGAAAAAAAGGCACAACCTATTAATTTGTAACTGATTGTAGATGAGCAGAGGGACTTGATGTAAGGGAACCAGAAACACTCCATGACATACATTTGGCTTATTTAGCAGGCACTATTGTCCAAAACATACATTTTGAGGAAGCAATCCCTGGAGCAATTGAAGATTAAGGACTCAAGGGCCCAGCAGTGAAATCACTCTACCGACCTCACGACTTGACCCAGGCCCATCTGCTCACAGGCACAGCATCGGGACTCTACTTCTGGGTTTTTCTCGCAGTGACATTGTTTGAGGCACTGACCGCCTGACCTCCTTTTACCCAAACTCCCATGCCAAGGAAATTAAACAATGACGGTGGCTTCTCTGTCCCTCCTGTGTCCGTCTGTCAGACTCCTACGTCATGATGTACGAAGGGGATGACATGGCGGCCTATGTGTTTCCGGGGAAGAGGCACCGCACAGTGAGGGACCACATCGCCATCAACTTCAAGACGCTGGAGCCGGACGGGCTGCTGCTGCACAGCGAGGGCGCACAGGGCGACATCCTGACGTTGGAGCTGAGGAACTCACGCCTCTACCTGCACATCAGCCTTGGTGAGCGCTGGCAAACCAATCATGTCCCATTGACTGACTCCACCACATAGCTCAGTTGTCGAGGGGGGAAATGATGGCATTGAATTACATTCGCTGCTTTTATTGGGTGTCCCTGAGCTCTTATGATTCTGTTAAATCACTAATCATTGGTTAAATTTGGTTTGTCTCTGTTGGGTGGGCAGATAGTCCATTTCGGTTGGCAGTACTCACACCCCACACACCTATTGTCATACTCCTGATGTGGATGGGCTCACACTGTAAACAGTTGATTGAAAAAACATCATTTACAGTATCTTGTTGAAGGTGCTTAAGCAAGCAAGCAAGGCTTCCTCCTCTGAAAGCCAGAGGCTTCCTCTTCTGAAAACCACTGTTCACAGCTAGTCTGTAAATTTATTCTTCTTTTCTTCCAGATGTAGGCTCGGCGCTAACATTTTTGTTTAACATTTTTTTCTAACAAAATGTACTAGGTGTTATTGTAGTGTGCCATTAGTGTGATCAGACTTTCCCTTTGGAACTGAAACTATATTTCCATTTTCAATAGATCGTCTTCTGAAACTCCTTCATTTTAATAATGTAATAATTTTGCATTTAAAAAGCTGAATAAGTATTCCATGAAGTGGGAGCTGACATTGATATCACAATATAATTATACTATAACTATATATAACTATATTATACTATACAATATGTACTATACTATACTATACTATACTATACTATACTATACTCTGAATAGAAAAAAAAAATGGAAGAACAGCTGACTCAGCAGGATCTGGCTGCCCCACCAGACCTGACAGAAGACCTCTATTTCCGGTGTGCTTCACTGCTTGAAGAAAGTGCCTGCTTGTGGACTGGCATGCACCTCACTTGATTTCTTGATGGTCTGTGTATCTTATAGGCAGCAGCACAGTCCATGAGGTGGAGGGCTTAACCACCCTGACCGCAGGCAACCTCCTGGATGACCAGCACTGGCACTATGTGACCATTAAGCGATTCGGCCGGCAGGTCAGCCTGACAGTGGACAGCCAAACCGAGAGGGCTATATGCAACGGGGAATTCAGCTACTTGGACCTTGATGATCAGGTGGGGGTCGCTGGGCAGGGCCTCTAGCCTTTGGGCTATTTACAAATTACATCAAGCACCGGAAGCTGAGACTTTTTAGTATATCCTTCAATCAGTCATTGAAGGAATATTTGTTTCAGAACTGCTTCTGTTACTAAATCACTTGCTATGGTTTTTGCTCACTTTGTAAATCAAACCTGTCAAGAACATACTAAAAGCATTAGGCATCACACCTAAGGGGGAGTGCTGAGCAAAATACATATTCCACATTAATAGTCCATCCATCCATACATCCAGCTATGTTATCCATCATCCATCCATCCATCCAACCATGTTATCTACTATCCATCCAGTCATGTTATCCATCATCCATCCATCCAACCATGTTATCTACTATCCATCCAGCTATGTTATCCATCATCCATCCATCCAGCCATGTTATCTACTATCCATCCAGCCATGTTATCCATCATCCATCCATCCA
>JAODKM010000043.1:12683401-12706769 GCA_026780845.1 Petrocephalus sullivani
CCATAACTTTTCCAGTTATACAAGTTAGACTGATTGGCCTATAGTTTGACGAAATACTTCTATCCCCTTTTTTGAAACAGTTTTTTTGTTCAGTTTATTGTGATGGATCAATATTAGACAAACAGATTGTCAATCCTGGTGTGCATTATGGATCCTGGGCTGCTTATTATAGACAACCTTGACTTGGCGGAGAGAGTGAATCCCAAGCGAAAATGTGCAGCAGTGAAGCTTAGAAGTTTTTGAGGCATTGATCCTCACTGAGCTTCTGTGATGTGCAAGTGTGAGAAAACAAAATATTATTGAGAACTGAAAAAGTGCTTCCTGACCAGGATGAGTGGGTGAGACAACCAATGACCTGTGAGAACCATGTTTACAGTTGGATACTGCCTGAAATGTAGAAATAGCAAATGTTGCATTGTGGTGCAGGGGTTAGCACTGTTGCCTTGCATCTCTGGGAACAGGATTCAAGTCTAAAACACTTTTGACGGCTTATGTTCCATTTTCCCCCAGTCACTATTGTCCCATGGGTCCTTTAGCCTAAATTGATGGAATTACATTGTCCCTCACAGAGAGAACACGTGAACACCTTTCTTTTCCCTCAGGTTACGAGTTGAATGACGGATTTTGGCACACGTTGGATTTAGTGGCACGGGACAACTTTGTGACCGTGACCATCGACGACGATGAGGGCTCCCCCCTGAAGATAACGAATGTCTTCACAGTACGAACAGGGGACCAGTACTATTTTGGAGGTATCTTAAAAAGTGACATGAAGCAAATTTACCTTAAACTGCTTTCCAGAACATAGCACACCCATGGCTTGAGTATTATTTAATATTCCATGTTCCTCCTGTAGTGGTTTGGGAAGGTTTGAATAGCTGACTTGGTAGCAGGGAATATTATGTAAATTTATTAATAGGTAAAGATTTTCTGTGGGTGTTTCAGAATACCGAGAACGGAAAGATTGTACTTGTGGTCATGGCAAGACAGGTTTTGCTAACTTACCTCCCAAGAACGAACTTGAGGCAAAATGAATCATGGGATTTGTCTCATTTGGTGAGGATGCAACTGATGCATCCTTGATATTTGCGGTGGAGCAAAAATGACATCCGGGGATTTTTACTGCCCTCTGTACTGCACATGAGTATTGGAACTGGTCTTTGGCATTAGAAAATGCCATATGGTGGGTACACGAGAACGGTCAAGTACAGTCAAGTATGTATATTGAGAAACACCCCACAAATCTTTTTGCTTAGTAAAAAATGTGGATTTAACAACATCTTCGTGGAGCTGGACGTAAAGTGTCCTGCTGAGCAGTCCTGTGGGGGGCTCAAAATGGCCTTAGGATGGCGTAGACCAGCAGACAGACTCTTGCTTGGTATGGCCTGCACTGGAGCCCCCACTTCCCGGCCCAGCGATATCCTGTTTCGTGCCCTGCCCCACCCCCAGGCTGCCCAAAGACCAATGACGAGATCAAATGCGAGACCAAGCTGAATGCCTTCCATGGCTGCATGCAGCAGATCTTCATCGACACGGAGCCGGTGGACATCGATGCCATACTGCAGGACCGTGTGGGGAGCTACGTGGAGGTGCTGTTGGGTACCTGCGGCATCACAGACAGGTGAGGCCTGGCGGGGGGGGGGAAGTTGGGAATAATTACCAGAGGACCATCTCCCTGTTTGATTAGGGGGCATGTACCTCAACTCATCTTCCTCAACTGCCATTTTATTTGCAGTGCTGTTCCCCATCAGTTTTTGACCCCATTGAAAACACTTTCTATGAACGCCATGTCCATTAGAATCTATGAACACTCATGAAGCATTTTAAACATGGTTATATATAAATATTATAAATTATTATATCATAAATTATAAATATTTATACAAAGACATAACAGATTGTACCTGTGCTTATTATGCATTATTAGACTACAGATCTTAGAACCAAGACATAAATTATTCTGTAAATACACTTATGCAATGCCTAGGAGCGAGCACCCCTCTGCAGGCTACTTCCAGCTAGTTCGACACAATTGCTGTGGCTAGAAGCATTGTACTGTTTAATTGTAACGGGGAGTACTGTCGAGTGTTGGGGGGTGAGTGTGACGTGCTTTGCTCTCTCGTAACGCTACTCCTCAGGTGTACCCCAGACCCCTGCCAGCATGAGGGTCGGTGCATCCAGTCGTGGGATGACTTCATCTGCATGTGCGAGAACACAGGGTACAGAGGAGAAGTGTGCCAGAGATGTGAGCCTTTCTGCGTCTTAAGTTCAGAACATGTATTCTTCCAAAGTGGCTTCTGTAGCTTAGAGCAGTGTTTTCCAGCCCGGTCCTCAGGGGGCCGCAGACAGTTCAGGTTTTTGCTCCCTCCCAGCTCCCAGTACACCGCATTCACAAGAATTCCCAAGAACCTGTAGACCAGTCAGAAATGAAGTCATATTATTGCTGTTATAGCCCTTCACATTTAGACTGAGAAAGTGTGATATTTTGAGTTTCTAAGGCAAAGGCACAAAAAGACTGAAATAATGAACATGTTTATGTATACAGGCTATAGCTGTATTTAGGAGGTTACACACTCAGAATATATGTTCATTTAAATAAGTACGTGATTGATCACTGGTTAAGATCTTGATAAATGTAATTTCAAGCCATGTAATTTTCCCCACATGTTGCTAGCTTTATAGCATCTCATTATAATAAAGTGATAATGACAAGCTCATGGATTAGGACTGAACATTACTCCACAGTCTGGTGCAGCACTTGGTATATTCAGTTTGACATGTGACATTCTCACTTAAACACAATAAGGCCTCTCTGCGGGATCCATAGCCAGATATTTTTTTCAAAATATGTTTTTTTTTGTGTTACAGTGTTTCATGGCTCTCTCCGGTGGTTTGATATAGTTTCCAGTTAAATGGAAGCTTGCAGGCATAATGAAGTCATTCAGATTTTTTCACCCTCTGTTGACAGCGGTCTACAAAGAGTCTTGTGAGGCCTACCGACTCAATGGAAAGTACTATTCGGGCAATTACACCATCGACCCCGACCTTAGCGGACCACTGAAACCCTTTTCTGTTAACTGCATTATGAAAGGTAGCCATTTCTTTCATTATTCTGTTTGTTATGGTCTGTTTGGCTTGTTATACTGTGTTGGATACATTTTGAAGCAAGACAGAATACTTAGAACTTTTGACAAGGCTAATGTCAAAAATTAAGCACCGCTATAGTGTTATAGTGTTGGTCTCCATGGTCTCCATAGTAACTAGCAAGAAATAAAAACCTACAGTGGACTCCAAACTTTGGATCTAAAGTATGAATATATATACAACTCCGGAAAAAATTAAGGGACCACAGGATAATTTTCTTAATTTATGGTTGTGCATCTGTGTAAAATATGTTTTTTTTTTTTTTTTGCAAACTGCAGCCTGGTTCTTCTCTGTTTCTTTAATGAAGGGCTTCTTTCTTGCTTTCTGGAACTTCTAGGAGCCTGATGCTAACTGTCCTAGCTGTGCATGTCACACCGCTCCATGTTTCCCATTCCTTTTGAAGGTCTCTTGATGTCATCCTCCGATTCATGAGGCACTGCTGGACAAGTTTACGGTCATTAAAATTACAGTCACATGGGCATTAGAAAGTCACTTCCCCCCTCTACCTGGCAGGTTTCTGGTCATTGCCAGTTTCTCCTGCTTCAACTTGTTCTTCTGTACTGCTGTCTTAGAAACTTTGAGCCCGGAATCAGCCGGCCACGCAGTGTAGCCCTCTGCCAGCAGAACCAGGATTAGATCAGGATTTAACAATGCAGATTTTTAAAAAATGTAGAGTGGTCTCTTAATTTTTTCCAAAGTCATATATATATATATATATATATATATATATATATTCCAAATTGGCCTTTAGCCTTAATTCAATAAAATGAAATTAGGGAAAAAATGTGGTCCATTAAAGCTATCCATATGTTCATGCTGAAATGGACAAGCTATTTGTCTTTTCATGGCCCTGCTACAGCCGACAAAGCCTGGACAGTGGTGAGGCACAACCGGATAGACAGTACCAAAGTGACAGGCAGCACAGTGCAGCAGCCCTACCTGGGTGACGTCGAGTACTACAATGCTTCGTGGGATGAGGTCACCACCCTGGCCAACACCTCGGAATACTGCGAGCAGTGGATCGAATACTCTTGCTACAAGTCACGCCTCCTCAACTCGCCCAGTTGAGTCTGCCAGCTATCGGCGCCACGTGACTCCAGGGGTGAATCCAGCATGGCTGGCAGGAGATTTGTTCGTCTGGGCTCTGCTCCAGAAATACCTGGAGCTGCCGAGATTTAACCAATTTAAGATGATTAAGCGTCAATCTCTCATTATGTAATCTGCCTTTGCAGAGGTAATTTAGCTTAGAGGAAGATATGTAGAATTTTGTAAGTCTTTTTTGTTGAAGGGCAGCATCGTGACAGGTTGGCTGTGTTGCCTCACATCTACAGCTTTAGGGGTTTAAGGGGTTTTTCTCTGAAAGTGCATAGAGTTTGCAAGTACGATGGACTGGCATCCCAGCTCCAGACCTCCCATAAACCTTTCCATAAACCTTTGTTATTTGTTTTTGTTTTCTGCTTTTCAGGTAAAAATTTCAATACTAATATGCTAAAATCACATCTAATAATGCAGAACTCATTCTCTCGGTCAGATGGAAGACCATATAGTTACTGGGTTGGCCGCCACGGTGAAGGTCACGATTACTGGGGCGGGTCATTCCCGGGTGTCCAGAGATGTGCCTGTGCCATCAATAGGACCTGCACGGACAGCAGGTTCTCCTGTAACTGCGATGCAGACTACCGCCAGTGGTAAGACAACTACTGCTACCACTTACGTGCATTTCAGTAGGGCTCCGTCGCTAGTGGTAAGACAACTACTGCTACCACTTACGTGCATTTCAGTAGGGCTCCGTCGCTAGTCGCGCTATATGCTTGCATTGGGTTTATCTCTCGTAGTTAAGATCCCATGTCTTTTACCTGTCATCAAGTGTGCCTTGAGTGGAACCACAGTTTGAGTATGCTTTGAAATAGGTACACGGACAAGGGATGGCTGAACTATAGGGACCACTTGCCAGTCAGAAGAATTGTCATCGGGGACACCAACCGGACTGGCTCAGAAGGATATTTTAGCCTTGGCTCTCTGCGCTGTCATGGAGATCGTAAGTGACGTCTTTCACAGTGCTGTTTTAGGTATGAACCAGTGCATAAAGACTAGGGGCAAAAAGTGGCTTATATAAAATCTGAAAATTACTTATTCAATTCAATTAATTAATTCAATAATTTTTTTTATCGTCATAACACAATGTGCAGCAGAAAGAGGAATTGTGACTTCGACAGAAATCGATTTATCGGCTTGTCTAAAGAAAACAATTTTTTAAGAGATAAAAGGTTGCTTTTCTAGAATAGGATGGATATCTACGTAGAAATATGTACTGGCCTAGAGTAAGGCATCATGTTACAATTTATTGAAAATTACTCTTTTCCAATTCCATGCCACAGGAAATACTTGGAACACGGTGGCATTCACAAAGCCCACCTACATCACATTCCCTACCTTCAGACCGGGCACAACCGCTGACATCAGCTTTTACTTCAAAACGACCGCCGACCACGGCGTCTTCCTAGAGAACTCGGATGACCATCATCGCTGCTTCATCCGAGTGGAGCTCAACTGTAAGTCTGGTTACCCCTCCAGCATTTTAAATAAACCCTGGAGGGGTTTATTTTGGATTGCAGTTTTTTATGCTTTATTTTAGTATGCTGTTTTATAAGTATAGTACATTCTGAAAATACAGAACTGTGATCCATGCCCTGATCATGTCGCCCTCCTAGCCACCAACAACGTGCTGTTTGTCTTCATGGTGGGAGACGGCATCATCAACGTGACTTTGCACTCTCCCATGGCCCTCAACGACGACGAGTGGCATTATGTTGAGGCCGAGATCAACGTGAAGCTAGCTCGGCTTAAGGTGGACGACCAGCCCTGGGCTATACGGCAATTCCCCGGGCAGACCTACGTCACCATGAAGTTCACCCAGCCGCTCCTAGTTGGTTTGTGCTCTAGGCCGTGGTGATTTACCGCTGCTAGCTGTTTGTTATGACCAGTAAATATGGCAGCAAATCACATGACCCTAAAAAGCTATGTATAAGTATAGCTAAAAGTCTCCGGTAAATCTCCAACACCTAGCTCCATAAATAGAGCATATGGCTGAATATAGGCAATAATCAGTATATTGAGTAGAATTCTGAATGTCGTTATAGTTACATTATGCTGTGTTTGCTCGAATCAGGTGCTGCAAAGGATAAGCTAAGGGCCTACCTGGGCTGTATTCGAGGCTTGCGCATGAATGGTGTGCCCCTTGACCTGGAAGGCAAAGTGAACGAGGAGGAAGGCATCAAGAAGAACTGCACAGGAGGGTGTCTCGACCCCATGATACTGTGCCGTAACGGTGGTCGCTGCATGGAGAGCTACGCCTCCTACTTCTGCGACTGCAATAACACCGCCTTCGAGGGCTACTACTGCCATGAAGGTGGTGCACCACAGCCAGTTTGTTACTGACAGACGCCCTTAACCACATATACTGCTTACAATATTTACCGACATCTCTTACATCTGTGGTTGGGAGCAGAGTTGCCAAGCTTGAAATTTGTGATTTTACCAACTGTCTGTTTTTGCTGGCATGTTTTCTACTGACACCCTTTTTTTTCCTTTAACAAGCTTTAGAATGGATTCAGGGGTTTACAGACAGGGTGAATTCGATAGATTTTTATGGACTGTCCGTAAATTTACAAACGATTGGTAGTCCTGGTTGGGAGATTGAATCCCACCCCTGGGTCTGGGCTTGGAGTTTGCATATTCTTGCGTATGGATATCTGTGCATATGTTTGCACAGATTTTCACCACTCTGGGTATCTCTTGCAGTTAGGTGAATTTGTAGACCTTAAATTGGCCTATACTGTGTTTGTCAGACTGGAATCCCATCCATGGAGTTTCCTCTACTTCCATGGATAGGCTTCAGGCTATCCTGTCTTGGATAAGGAATTATTAATGATTGATGGATAATTATTCTGTTAGTTAACAGCATGCCAAAACTCACTCTCCCATCTGACACACTGCCATTTGTTGTTGGTCATTGTCTTTGTCATACTAAGATATTGGAGCTTACATTGAGGCTGGCGCCTGGCTACGGTACAACATCCGAAATGAGGCGATCTCCGACGAGGCTCTCTGGGCCAACTGGCTCGATCCCCACAATTTCAGCTTGGGATACAACCAGACCAGCGATGAGATCGAGCTCAGTTTCAGCACAACCCAGGCGCCTTCTGTTCTTCTCTACATCAGTTCTTTCACGAAGGACTACATCGCTGTCATCCTCAAGAGTGATGGTATGGACCGGCTGCGGCCTGCGGATAGTATGAGAGGTCACATGACCAACACAAACATACCTAGCCGCCCTCCTCTATAGCCATCAATGCCACTACAGTAGCTACTTGTATATTTTTATATAAAGCTATTTAGATTTAGGGATGCTGTGAAAATGTTCTTTCTTTCTTTCGTTGTGATATCAGCTTCTAAGACATTCACCCTCCTTGCTTTCACACTTTTTATTGAAATAGTTGTACTGAGACCAGTAAACGTTCACTGGGTATCAGGTTGAATAAGAAAGTTCTTGAAAGCAAAGTGAATTCACATGCAAGACACATAGATAAATAGCTACAATTTGGAGTGATAATTTCTTTTAACAATAGAGGTGATGTTAAGTTGGAATGGCTCCTTGTTTGATTTGCATGAGGCAATCAGTCAGTCAGTATGTCAAGAGCATGCTCTAATGATGTTTGGGGTTCTTGCTTCCAATACCCCTGATTACAACATCCTTCCTGGGTCCCTTGGCCAGTTTCACTACCTCTTTCACTTTATTTCCCGAGTAGTGGGTTCTGCTGAGGAAGCCAATTCCAAACCCAAGTCTGACACTCACTAAGGTTTTTATGCTGTCTCACCCAGCAACCGAGCTTACACTCAACTGAGCCAGAATCAGACAGGCTATGAATTCATGACTGGGACCGTCATCAGTGTGCTGGCCAATAACCAACAGAATAAATATTCTGGCCCGGGCCAGGAACGCTGAAGAGATTCCAGTTTAAAATAGCTTTTGGATACGTTCCCAGGTGCAGGAGCCAAGGTGACTTCAGAGGCAAACGTCTTCCTGTTTGGGCGCCACTTAACCATGCCATTCTTCTCTCCCCAGGCAGCTTAAGCCTGCGGTATCGGCTTGGCTTGATCCCCTACACATTCCAGATGTCCTACCTCAACCTGGCCGATGGGTTTCCACACTTTGTCAACATCACGCGACACAACCGGACTGTACGGATGCAGGTGCATCATATCCCTATGGTTACAGTTTTTCGTATTTCTGTAGCTTTTATCATTTCAAAATTGCCAGCAGTGTGCAATTGCATGCGTATTTGTGTTTTTCCTGCAGTGGACCTATCCAGGGTGTCCACTGCCTTATGCTCTGTACTTCCATCCCCTTAAGCACCGGCCTTACTTAAAATATGAAATAATTATGTATTCATAAAAATTGTGTATTTTGTACAGCATATGTGGAAACGCTTTGTCTCTTCTGCCGATTATCTTCAACAATGCAGCTCGTAATCACCTTCTTCGGTTACCATTGTTACAACTGTTATAACTGCCTATGGGAAGATGAAAACTGTTAGAAATGTCAGACCGCACCAAAGATCTCCAATTTGACTTTATAGAAATAAGCTAGCAGTGCAAAGTGATCCCCTTTAACCAGCAAGTGGCACTTCACAACATGTTGTCAGGTCATAGTTCCACAGTCAGGTACACATGAACTGGTATGCTTTGCACAGGTGGATTATTCAGAGCCTATTTGGGAGAAGATCCTCCCTTTGCAGGATATTCGGTTTGATTCTCCCAAGGCCATGTTCTTAGGACGGGTGATGGGTAAGTGTCATCTCTGTAATCTGCTGTAATCAAGGTCACCTGAAGAAACTTTCACTGACTTCAAAGCAACAAAAGCTTCTGATCTCTACCTTCACTCATTTATGCTGTCTGTATTACGTAATTATTCCCCCTCAAGAGTAAAGATGACTGATATTTGAAAAGCTCTTGTTTAACTTTTCATTGGTGGAAGTGATTGCTGAGTGCCATCTTTTTTATATTATTGCAGAGCTGGGGGAGATCGATTATGAGGTCCAGAGGCACAACAGTCCTGGGTTTGTGGGCTGTTTGTCAGGGGTGCGATACAACATCTACGCTCCTCTCAAGACCTACTTCCGGCCCAATGAGACGGACCCCCCAGTGTCGGTACAGGGCTTTGTGGTAGAGTCAAACTGTGGGGCATACCCCTCTATTTTGGGTGATGTACCCATGGAGGCAGATCCATGGTTTACAGGTTTAGGTGAGTCCACCTGTTATTGGGCAGCTCTGCCAATCCCTAGTTCCTGTAGATGATGTGTTTTTCAAAACGAGCTCTATGTCTCTGGTGTGATTAACAAGGCTAAAATGTATAGAAAGTTATTAAATGATGCATTATGACACTTGGATGGTGTGATGATTACAGTTAATATCAAATAGTATAAATGCTGACACCTGCAATATGCCAAGTGCCTCTAGTATGGGATTTCAGAAGCCCCGGTCTACACTGTCCAATCAGTTTACCAGTGCACCAGTATATGAGCCTGTATGTGTCATATACTTAATTTAGCATAAAAGCCTGTTTAGATTTTATAGCCACAATGCTGTTTCTGGTCATTGTCATTACAGAATTCACCTACATTCACGATGATCTGCCCAGTCCGCCAGTTATGGCATGTAAGTCCTGCTCTGCATGTGTGGAAGTTCAAAATCAAAGCATGACAGATTTTGTGTACTTAAAATCACATTACCGAACCCAAAATGTAGCATTGCTCTGGAGTGAAAATGTGCACGAGGATAAAACACTAATAATAAGTAATGAGCTACAATCAGAATTCTAATTTTGAAATGTATACTACTAAAAGTACAGGGCAGATGCTGGGATGAAGTTGTGCGATGCAATTATCGACAGAGGAGTCAGAACCAGCACGTTCGTAACCTGGACGCTTCCTGCCATGTCTCCTCCAGTCATCATCCTCCTCTTGCTGGTGTTGGTATTCGGAGGACTGTACGCTCTCTACTTGTACCTGTACCGCTACAAGGGGAGTTACCACACCAACGAGCCTAAGAGCGTGGAGTCACCGAGCAGCTCACGGGCCCTCACGGAGTCTGGCCACGGGCGGAGGAGTCTGTCCGAAATACAGGAAGAACCGAGGAGCGAATAACCTCCGTGGGGTGGAGTGAGTGTGGGGTAACAGCCGCCCAGCCACCTCCGATTTTGTAGACTTATCATTGCCCATCTAAAATTTTACATTTCATCTTTGTGAATGTGTGTGTGTGTTTTTTTCTCCTGTTTTGTGTGTGAGGAACAGAAATCGGAGTACGATGTACAACGCACATACCTAATACCATGTGAAATGAGTCTTATGTATTAGGTTCAATCACAACCCCACTTCAATGACATACCAGTTTAGCTCAGACTTTAAGGGCTGACTGTCTGAAGTGCCTGAAATGTATCAAGCTTTTCTTTTAAAGATTCAGTTCTTCTCATTCGTCGCTAACTGGACTGCCATACCAAGTCCAATAGTAAGCATATATCTATATGATATATAATATATATATGATAAGCCAGTACTATAAACATATGGTTACGATTATGCTGTACTACAAAGTGATTCATATCTGAGCTTCAGGCTACAGCCTTGAGTATTCAGACATACTCAGCAACTTAAAGGGTATCTCTTGTTTGTGATAACACTGAACCAGTTGATTATGTTTGTGGTTTTTATCAATATTTTAGTGCTCAGTTGAAATGGTGCTCTTGAACATTTAGAATGAAAGTTAGCTTTATAGCCATTAGATTTGCATAATGGGCAGTGTTGGGGAATTTACTCACAAAAGTAAGCCATTACAGACAAGTTCAGGTCCAGGAAGTACAAGACAAGACCAAGGTATTGTTTCAACTAACCAGTTGAGTGCTCTTTGACTGTGACTCTTTGGTTGGATTTGTACTTTCTGCACATGAACTTGTCTGTAATGGATTCCCTTTGTGAGTAACTTCCCCAATATTGATAATGGGAAATTTTGCATTTCCCACCTAAGTCACCGTACAATATATAGATGTATCTCGACAAAGTCCTCGATTAAAGTCTAGTATGAATAAAGAAAGCTGAATAGGTGTTTAGGCTCACACCCTTGTTATAGGCTTGTATACTTGCATCTGTGCTGTTGGTCTTAAGTATGGTTGACGTGGGTCTTTTGTCCTCCATGAAAAGGTTGGTTATGCCTTTATTTCAGTTGGCGTTGGTCAACAGGCAACACGATTCTTGTTTTCTGCTGAAATAAGTAGTGAATAAGCTTTAAATGCTAACTGTATGAAAATCAGTGTCACAGGGCACGATATATGGGAGTGGTGTAATCAGATCCTTATGAAAACAAACCACAGTGGGTCCACACTGTAGTCCAGGTCTCTCATAGTACAGAAGAATAAATTTGTGATCAGATCTGTATGACATGATCTGGGCAAAAAGTAAAATTTTTACCACTTTTGCACGATTGAGGGGCTTATTTGTACTTTAACATCCACTGGAGCATTTAATAATTTGGATAGACAACCTGGATGTATCATGGATGTTTTATTGTGTTCGAAATGGGTGGAATATGGCAAATTACCTGTTCCCCTCCCTCATGCCCCAGGGTTGGTGCTATAGAAAATGAAGTCCTTCTCACAGAAATTTGCTGCTCAGTGTTTATTAAAAAGGAAGGCAAATATTCTCCAGGGACACCTTGATTCAAACTCAGTATTAGCTCTCCAGTTCAGTAGAGCATACAGATTTGTCATACTTTTCATGCCATGATTTGTCATACTTTTCATGCTGTTTTACTTTACAGGGAGACGCTAAACGATATTGGGTTTGTTATTTTAATTAATATTATTTTATTACTGTAAAATTATTTATCAGCTGATGGACATGTAACCGGTATCTGCTCATGTTGCACAAAGGGCACAATGGCAGAGTCACCAGCAATATTACGGTGGAGCATCGGAGGTACCAGCGAGAGTTCATGAACATATGTAGATATTTGCAGTAGGAAATGCGTATTGGAGAATGTGGAGGAGTAATGTGTAATGTGTAGGAGTGAAGCCCTGATAGTTCACGGCAACGCAACAGTATCTGGATTGGACAGATGTTGATGTTCATCTTTAAGGAATCCTTGTGCTGAGTTTCCTGGTTTCGAAAACTACCCAGCATACAGATGTAGACGTATTCAGTGGTTCATTACCTACCACAGAAAAGCAATTCAACTACGGCGGCTGGCGGACGGCAGAAGAGAGGATGTCAACACGCCGTTCCCTTGGAAACAGAAAACACTGGCTTCTAGCTAAGCACATTTGCAGAATTATTTTTAACAGCAAGCTCCAAGAACGTTATAAGCATTATAAAAAAGTGCAAAAGATATGGAAAATAACACTGGTAATTAGCAGCATTTTAAGCTCTTATTAATTGTGAGCTCAGCTGGCAGTCAGAGAATGGTATCTTGGCGTCGCCAAGTCACCAAATCTATAATTAGATGGCACTTACATGCTAATAAGGTATCTGTAAGGGTTGTTAGAAAAAATAACTGAGAACAACTGAGAGAAGTAAATAATGTGAGTTTGCTATGATATTGGCATTCGTACTGGAGTCGTATGAAGGTAATGAGAACGCTGCGGCACGCCAGATTATCGCACCTGCTCTCAAATATAAACGACGTGAATCATTTATGTTATGGGAATGGTTGCTTCCTGACTTATTTAATAATTACAAAAAACATTCCACATTGTTAGAAATTATTGTGTATTTTGCCCATTTTATGCTTCTGAATTTTGAAAATGACTGTTAATCCTGTTTAGAAATATGTGATTAGACTGTGCATTGATTGCAGGGAGTACTGTGTAAACCCAGAACTGCTATGAACTTTTACACAACTGTAACATGGAGTCTTTAATTGCAATAGGTTTTTTTTGACGTCTGCTATTTTGCTATGTAAATTCAAATGAACTATTTTAAGATTTATTTGTACTGGTAATTATAACTGGATGAAGGATGTGGTCTCGCAGCCACGCTGCGGGCTCTCACATTAAGAGAGAATAATATATAACTGTATGAATAATTAAAAACAGTTTTGGATAAACCCATAAAGGTAACACTTCTTGATGAATCACAGTTTCGAACATTACTTTTGGTGTTTGGGTAGCTATGAATAAGACGAAATTATGCAAAATTTATTTTCAAATTCTGTTCAGCAGTCAAGCCTGCAACAGCAGCGTTATTTAGGATTGGCCCATTCTAGTTGCTTTTAATATTTCTTTTTTTATATGTTGATGTAAAAAATGTTATGAGATGTTGTTTGTATTGTATATGAGCTATCATGTTATGGTGCTTGACACCTACAGCATTCACATTTTAAGTTTAATCACGTCATCCGCACAAACCTCACATTCCCTCACATTCCCTCACATTCCCTCACATTCCCTTCCAGTGGTTGTATACAGGCTACTTGCTTACTTCCGCCATCAGGGCAGTAAAAACAAATCATTGTTGGAATCAAAATGAAAGTTATTTTTGTATTACGCAAAAGTATATATATTTTGAAGATTTTTAAGGGATATATTTTTGAGGGTGTGCATGGAAAAACAAAAATCCAGGTTGTTGTCAATTTCATTCTCTCTTTTAACAATGTCTCATTCAGATTACCTAGGTAAAGTGACTTATTTACCGTCTGGTCTCTGCAGAATTTAGGCCTCGTCCACACGTACACGGGTATTTTTAAAAACTGTTTGTCCTTCTCCGACCATGAAAAAAAATCCCTTCCACATGAAAATGCATGCAAGAGCATGCAAACAGCAAACAGCACACACGCTGACGTCAAAATAGATCACGGCGCACACTCTGACGTCACGAGAAGCTCTGTGTTCCCTGTCTGCACAGAGACACTGAAAATGGAGTTTCTGAAAATCTTCACCCTGAAAGGAGTTCTGCAGAAGCTCTGATTCAAGTGACATAAGACGCCGATTGTATGTGGATGAAAAAGGCCATAAAGGCATAGAAAGACCTATGTTTTTTACAAGTACCCGTGCACGTTTGAACAAGGCCTGAGAAGGAGTGACAGGTCTGGAGGATTTAGCAAGATGTCAGGCTAAAGGCTGAATTAGAAACACGACCCACGTGCATTACATGGAAATGATTAGCGATGACTAGCAAGAGAAGGGAAGCAAGGTTAGCCATACACATGCACTGGAATCCTACCCATGCGTGTATCTTACGTGTATCTTACTCATAGCTAGTGGTGAATTAAGAGAATGCCGACACACACGGCCAGCCCCGGACAATCTGCGTCGAGCTCTCGCCGCGAGGGAAGTCCATTCCCGGGCCTTGCCATAGTATAACTGCATCACTCCCCTGTGCCTGTGTAAACCGCCAAATCTGTGGGTGTCTGCACACCACCTCTACCAAATTGAAGTGATATTTGTACAGGAGAAGTGCATTTGCACAGATTCTTCTTTCCCCCAAGAACAGGAGGTGGGGTGGGTTGCTCCAGATCACTAGTAAATATGCAAACGATTGTGTGTTTCTGTGCACTGAGCTACAAACCCAGTGAATCTCATAGGGAGCTTGGGGTGATGCTGTGGGTTGAATAAAGCAGTGTTGTAACATAACAATTGCTTTTTCTTTTTAAACATGCTGCATCATCTACAGTAAAACACCCATAGACACTGTGCTCTATACTGAAGGCAGATATGTAATGATTAATTATAACTAAATTGATGCAAACATCTGCATAACCCGAATGAATTTAAATTCAGTAATAAGCATTTTCGGTTCTAATAGTTCTAATAAGGGCATTCACACTCATGGGGCACTTTCAAGGTAATTTTAAAGCATTATAAATAATTTAAGTGGCGTTACTTTTTCTATAAGGGCACCTGGTGTGTCTTCCCGATGGCAGAAAACTTAAATTTTTGGGTAACAGTGACTTGGGAAAACGGCAATAAAACACCACAACTGAAAAGACCCTTTACCACAGTCAAGGATTTTACTTTTAGCAGAAGCTAAAATATCAATAAATGACCATGAATAACTGGAAACAGTCTCCCCCATCCAATTAATCAATTAATTATATGTTAACGTGTCTGCCCTGATCTACCCTGATCTTCCTTTTTTGCAGTGGAAAAAAAATAACAGCTCCTTTCCGCATCTGTTTTTCGTATATGTGTAAAAATCAGGATTCCACTCAATAACGGTGAATGACGTTTCACTAAAAGGTTTATACTGAGGTTTAAAAATGTGACATTCATGTTTAACAAAGTATTCAAAATGTATATCTTTATGATTTAAATGACGACAGGAATGTCATATCTTGGTGAGAGAAACTGGCGAAACACATCAATCAGAAAAAACATTCATATCCAAACAATTTATATAAAAATGTAACAATTAAGCAGACAAAAGTTTTACAAAAACTGAATGCAGAAGAACACTTCGGGTAATGAACTATTAAAATATCCTCAACTTGCTTAAATGAATACGTACCTGTTTCATAAAAAGCTTATTAATGTGTCATTTGTGTGATGCAGAGTTTGATTTTAGCAGCGTATAAAACAAAAGCAGAGATAGATTTAGGGTATCAGGTACAGTCCATATCAGGGGTACAGTCCGTAGAAGAACAGGAAATACTTGCTGCTTCCCTCCTGAACATACTGGAACACGGCAAGGAACACATGGGATTTTGCTTTGAGAGTTATCCCTTAGTGGGCGTCAATCTCAACGCAGAGGGTGTGTCCCCTCTTTACCTTTTTAATCCAAAAGGTTTCTCTTTATTGAGGAAGACCATTTTAAAAGGAAAACATTTATTAACCAAAGGAATTCAGGGGGATTTCACTGCTAAAAAATGACAATAAATTACACAGATAAGTGCATAAATGTTTTCTGTATACAACGGAACTTTTTCTATAAATCATATAAATGCTTTGATTCCTCTGCTGAAATGTAACATCTTTATCCTGTGAGTCACCCCAATCACTAACCCTATTCTACATATACATAAATATATAGAATGTCCATGTTGCTGGGATGTTGTACAGCCAATATGGCCACTTGGTAAACATCTTTACAAAAGCAGAGAAATTAAATAGAAACCCGTGTTACCTTGCGTGATGCAGAATGGTCTGCAGCCCTTTTAATGCTATTAGTTGCTCAGGTTTTCTATGTACATGTTTAGATTCTGGTTACTTATGAAATGTTTAGCTAATTAAGGTTCTGGTTAATCCTTTGATTGGCTGATCAATATTTATAATAATGACTAAAGACAAAAGTCACAAGTACATGCAAACACAACCTGATGGTTGCTGGTTCAAGTCCCACGAGGGACCCTGCTATAAAACAGGGTACTCAAAACAGGTCAAGTTACAGAACTAATGTTAAAAATTTATATAAAAAAAAAATCCTGTTTTACAAGCGAGCTCAAATGGGGTGACATTAGACCAATTTAGGACGAAGAGTAGCTGTAAGCGAGCTACTGATGTCGAGCTTAGAGGACTCCAATGGCGTATACATACATAACATACATAACAAATGCAAATTTCGTCCTTTCCAAGTGGTCAAAACTCAACTGTTCTGAGCTGATTCACAAACATCTGAATATATGTTTTGATCTCCATACCCTAGAAAAAGCTTTAAAAAATGCAAGTGAAGGGTAATGACTGTTGTTTTGAATAAAATGTATACTACATATTACTGTTATGAATAATATGTATTATTAATATTGTGTTATGTGTGTACACCACACACTTATTTAACAATATGAGTAACTGCTGCTTCAGTGGACAGACTTTCTATCATGCACTGAATGGCTGAATGACCTCCAGGTGGATCATTGTAATATGTTGCAGCTTGCTGGGTGTCCGTGGTCCATGATAAACCATAGTGTGCATGGCACTATGGGAAGGATTACCAGCGTTTCAGTCACAGAGGGGACAAAGCAGAGCAGCGCAGGGTGGTCAAATGACATCGATCTCCCTCTCAATCCCGACATACTTCAGGGCATCTGCCTGACTATACCTGAACCAACAATGAAAAAGAACATGAATTAGTTACCTGTTATCACTGCTCCCTAGACATAAAACAGTAAGGAACTCTGCATCGTCACAATTGTATTTATAGGGCTGGAGCATGCTTTATAGACCACAGCCGTTCAATAAATCACATAACGAATGGTTTTAGTTTCACTTTCACTTTTTAAGAAAGGGTGTTAAATGGTGCAGCAATGACGTAACTGTGAGGTCTCCAGCTCTGGTCCTGGAGAACACCAGGCCAGCATTTTGAGCTTTCTGGGCCCACCATGTTGGAAAGAGCAAAACAAAGTTAAACTAGATTAAAGTATCGGACTGGAAACCCCTGTTGATCACTGTGCTGGGACTCTCTAGACCAGGGGTGCCACATTTTTCCGGCTTGCCAGCTACTTTTAAAATGACCAGGTCAAAATGATCTACCTACACTGAAAATGCTATTTTTTTTTTTTACCTATATACACTGAGTATACTTTAGATATACAGTATCTGTTGGTGAACCTTGCATTACTGCATAAACCCTGACAGCACAACACAATCCAATACATTTACGGTTCCTTATTTAGTCCGGCTCCCCTACTCATTTTTATATCCTTTTTTTAGTAGATATAAATTGGAATAGCTGGGTCAGCTTTTGGAGTATTGCATTAGCTCGCAATACATTGGTGTTTTCTGTCGGGAGATGCCTTAGAAGAGAAGGCATCTAAGTTGTCGCTATGGTAAGCTAATAAAGTCTTAAGCAACAGCAGACTGGCCACCTGTTACGTCAATCAAGTGGCGATTGACAAAGGAAGGACAGATGATTGGCTAACGTCTAAAACATTTTTTTGAATGTCGTGCGATCTACCCACACTTTTTGTGATCTACCAGTCGATCGCGATCAACGTATTGGGCACCCCTGCGCTAGACAAAGAGAAAACAGATCCTACCTGTAATCAAAGAAAAGCTCCTCGCCTTGCTGGATGGCCCTTTTGGCGAAGATCCCTATCCTGTGGTCCCCGTTCACCATCACCACTGTAGCAGGACGTGTACGTTAGTGAAGGGCCCCGGCTCGATTCATACAGCTTCAGAGACAGCTCCTTCACAGCGGGTGGACCTTACCTTTGGCGTAACAGTTAGGGTTCACCGAGTGATTCGCGAAGCGGATTTTGTTGCCTTTTCGTGTGGCATCAACGACGAAGTCTGCGGAGAAGACCAGGTTGCATTCTATCAGAGTTACCAAGGACCAGTGTTCATCAGAGGTAGCAGGTGCTCTACTGCATTCTCAGATGTGACAAGATGATCTAGCTTCAAATGGCATCATCAGTCATTAAATAATAGTAACTATGCTATTAAATCTTTAACAGCCCACATAAAACCCTGCTATTTAGCATAAATAGAAGTTGACAGTTGACAAAAATATTGTGCAAAAGCAAAAGTTTAATTCTCTTTCTTTTTCCTTTCAACAAAGGGCTTATTCTGGAGGTTTAGTTTGAATTGGTTAATAAGAAAGGATCTGGTACCATTGTTCAGGTTGAAGAGGAAGCTGGACATGTACTTGTCGTAAATCCTGCCTCGTCTGTCTGCCTCGTCCTGGGAGATGAGCTGCAGAGACACAAGAGGCACACAGACTAGCTATTCCATGCTGTTCCAATCAATTACGTTCCATTCCACTCCACATCCAATAAGCCAATGTGGTCCAGGAGCCAAAGCAGTTCAATGGGACTTGCCTCTCCACAGTACTCAGAGATGAACTCGTTCTTTTGCACGCCCTCCTTGATGAAGGTTCCCCATCCCGCCACGTCCGAAGGAGCCAATAGGAGATGCTGGCAATGGTCAAAGGAATTATGGGTATATCAGCCTGTTTATGCAATGTCACAAGAACACTCAATCTAAAGTAGTTTTCCTGAAACCTAACAGTAACATTTCCGGCACTCAGATATCTCCTTTCTTTATCCCAAGAACTAGCAGGTGTAAAGTGATCTGTGACCAGTGAAAAGGAAGGTCAGTCGCTCCTTTTATCCCTTTAACCTGATCCTACCTTCTTCAGGCCCCTCTGAATGCTGCAGTTCTTGCAGGACACAGCCTTGCTCTCCCAGTGCTCAGAGGCGCCGCAGGTCATGCACAGGTCCGGATCGCACTCCCGCACGGCCAGGTAACACGGGCACTGCTTGGTGTTGCACTGGGTCTTGCATCGGCAGCCTGGAAAGCGGTTCTGGCCTGGAATGGAACCCAGAAATACAGCAGCTCAAATCTACTTTCAGGAGTGCGGAATATATACAGAAAAAGAGGAGCAGCACACTTCAGAATAGCCTGGTGTGCAAGAAGAACAAGGTTATTGGCTGACAGCAAACTTCCATGAGGAATGAGAGTTCGGACCTGGTACACGGAAATCATCATGGGACAACATTTATACATCACTGTTAGAGTATTAAATATTAGAATAATAAAGAACATAAAGAAGGGAGAAAGTCTAGAGACCAAATTACTATTAGACTATGAGGACAGGCACAGAAAAATATACCCTTTATAGTCTGGGGTATTGTGATACTTCTTTAGTATTGGTATACCGTGCAACACTGTGTAGCCCAGAAACATATGTGGGTTTCTGAGCATGAACGGCACGTTTTAAGTCTCGCTACGACGGAGGGGTGAATGGCTTATATTTTTGGCATCATCTTCTTGCTGCATGACCCAGCTGCACTTCAGCTCCAGCTCACAGACAGACGGCCTGCTGTTCTATAAAAAGAATTTCTTGAGACAGAGTGGATTTCATAGCTTGTTCAATGTCGCCCAGGTCCAGAGGCAGCAAAACATCTTCAGGCCATCACTCTACAACCACTTGCACACTTGACCGCTGATAGCATCGTGTTATTGTGGGATTCCGCGTTTGCTTTTCAGTAGACATAATGTTAGGAATTTATTCTGCATTCGTGAATTTGTATCTTGCCTAAGACTCGATAATAAGTGGTGGTAAAATATTTAGGACAGGGAACTGTCCAGATTATTTATAATAATTACAATTCGCTAACAACTTGTAAGAAAGTTGGGAGGAAATCATATCCTCATAGCTGATGAGTGGCTTTGGCTTACAGGGTATTAATGGTTACTGATACTAACAGACAGTGTCTATTTTCCTTTTTCAGGTTTCCAACACATCTACAGCAAAAGTATCTGACAAAATTTTAAAAATATGCAAAAACATGTTTAGAAAGGGACAGATGCAGTGCCACAAAAGAGCTTGATAACTGAGAAATACTTTGGTAACAATTATACACTTAAAACAGAATACCAGTGATGTTAACACCTGTGTACACCAGGCATAAAGCCATTTATAGGCGAAACAGGGGACCCTCTGCATTCGCAGTTAACCATCAGCAAACTAAAACAGAGCCTGAAAATCGCCCCACTTTCTTGAGTGTCAATGGACGTGCCAGGATAGACAGCCCAAGTTTCCTGTTCTCCCAAGAGGTGACTTACATGCATGGTCACATTGGCAGAACTTTTCACAGAAGTTCTGAGTCATCACACAGGGGCAGGAGCTGTCACAGGGGTGCTCTGGATGGTCACATGGTTGGTAGTTGTACACCTGATTGGACGAGTTGTCTGACAGTCACAGGGACGAGGGGATGCGTCAAACAGAAGACAAAAACATGGGAAACTGAATTTACTGTGACTTGCCTCGGAAAATTGTGCATTGTACAAATGCAGTTTATGCCAAACACATTGCATGCAGTTAAAGAAAAAAGAAGAAATAAGAAGGAATAAAGAAAGTGGAACAAACTACCTTTTTTGAGCTGAATCTTTGCCCACAACCTAAAAAAATACAAATTGTAATTAGGTGAGAAAACACTAAATTACACTGTAAGACAATACATGATACCTTACAGTTTAAAGACGAGTTAACGAATGAAAAAAAATAAAAATTCATAATTACAAAATCAGAAGGTTCAGAAAATGTTTGGTAATACGGATTTTTTGTATTTTCACAATATTAATTGAATTCTATAATGGTATAGATAGTCCTTTTATTCATGCCATATAAACAGAATAGTTTTATATCTGCATCTATATATCTGCCAAATGCCAGGCCGGCGGTATGAGCCTGCCGGAAAGCCGGCAGACGCCACAGCCAGTCGGCAGCCGGCTGAAGACCTGCCTGTGCTTCCGCTTCTTTTTCTGGGGAGAGATTCCGCCGTCTTCCACGGGCACGCGATGGATGAGGGCCTCTTTCACGGCAAAGTTGTAAACCTGGGGGCAGGGGCACAGGAGCTTTCCTCAGAAGAAGTTCTTTGTTTTGTTTTCTAGGGCGCATCATTTGCCAATGTTTTTCGTATTTGCAAGTCACGTCTCGTATTGTCATTTTAAAAAAGAAAAGAAAAAAAAAAAAAAAGATGGGTAGCGATTCAACAAAGCATCTGCCTGCCATAGCCTGAGGCTGCCGTCTCACTGCAAAAAAGGGCATCGCCGCTTCGACACGTCGACGGCTTCCGTCGTGTGCATGTGAAGGACGCAGTGCAGAGCAAAAAGCAACAGAGGGACTCACTGAAGTGAAACACGAGCATCAACTCCTGTGTCCATTCACGAGGCCCTTAACCACTGGATGCTGTGACCCCAAAGCTCGCTCCCACCTGTATCTGTCTATTCCATTCTCTTCTATTCTATTCTAAGCTACAAGTCAGCGAGACATATTAAGTCCATTCTCCGTACTCTACCTTTCTAGCAGTTTTCAAAACAAGCCAGTAGTCTCCTCACTAGCTTAATCCACTGCAAACAAGTATGCATATGGCTGCAGCTGGACTAAGCTGTTGCAAGGGTTAATCTTAAGTTAGCAAGGTTATTAAAGTAATACGATGGGTACATTTTTGATAAAATGGCTAAATTAATGCCTGAAGAGCTATTCATTATTTGGTAAAACCATAGTACTGAATTATGTTCTACTATTAAGTGATTAATTCTACTATTCCTTTAAATTCTTCTATAACTACTGTTATTAAATTTTTATTTGCCCCCAGGGTTTAATAAAATTTATCCATTAAGCAATGCATTAACATTTAATGAATGTATGGAGTGTGCGGTAAATTTATCTTGACACTGAGAACACTAGTGACCTTCACATTGAAACACCTTGGCTGTGCGAAGTGAGCGCTCTCTGGGACACGCAGCGTAGCGCGCCACGTGCCCGCAGGGAGTCGGAAGAGGCAGCCGTGCAGCCACTAGGTGCTCGCCAGCACACCCCCCCCCATGGCTCAGCCGACGCTCACGAGGGCAGCGGGGGGAACTGTAAGGGGATCTGCAGGCGTCGCCACACGGTGTCAGCCTAGCACCGGCAGAGCTGAACATCGCATTATGTTCCAGCCCTGCTGAGAATAGATCTGGGTAGCACCATTCTTTTGGGGGGTGGGTTCTGTACACTGTGAATACCAATTTCAGTGCCCCCCTATGAGAAAAACAGAGCTAAATTATGCTAAATAAAAGAGCGATTCTCCACCACTTCATCTTCGTTTCTCTCCTGAGACTCAACAAGGCACTTCAGGTTCTCGTGAATCCACCTTCAGGTTCTCATGAATCCACCTTCAGGTTCTGAACGGGAGAACTGAATGCCGTCTGAGGCTCTAAGGCAGGGCTGCCCAACTCCACTCCTGGGGATCTACTACCCTGCAGAGTTTAGGTGCAGCCCTAATTTAACACACGTGCACGTAACACACCCAAAACAGATGCATGTTGAAGCAAAGCTGACTCTAATACTGAGATGCTTCTGAAGGGCCTGATTATCTGTACCAGGTGTGTTAAATTAGGGCTGCACCTAAGCTCTGCAGGGTGGTAGATCTCCAGGAGCAGGGTTGGGCAGCCTTGCTCTAAGGGCACGACCAGGGTCTCGGCGATGTACACCTGACATTAATAAAGATTCATTAAATCTTCACTACTCTTGGTCCCCGTGCCAGAGGGCAGGTTCTGACGCCCTACTTCCAGTGATGGAACTCAGCGGTCAATGTAGGATTTGACCCTAAGGGGAGCTCAGTTCTCAGTAGGGTCACCATTTCCAATCTAAAGCAATATATAATGGTGGATGTGTATGGGATGTGTATGGGATGTGTATGGGATGTGTATGAAACATGGGGTCAATTGCTAAATGGATTTAGAAAAATTTAAAGG
>JAODKM010000043.1:12720845-12742632 GCA_026780845.1 Petrocephalus sullivani
TGCGTTAATATTTTTAATCAGATTAATCACGATGCTGGATTAATCCGCGTTAACGCGTCAATTTTGACAGCCCTAAATAAAATATAAAAAGGAAAAATAATATATAGGATATAGGGTATAGGATAATATATATAGGATATATATAAATACAGTGCATATATTAATAGACAATAAAATATACTCAAACATAGCAGTCAAATGAAATTGAATCAGTCTCTTTCTATTATTGTACACGTCTCGTTGTCCCCGTCCTCCTTTGTCTTCCTGTTACCCCCCCCCATTGAGGTTAATCATGAAAGTATCCCCCCCCCCACCCCAAAGGCATGCACTCAGGTCATGGGACGACATGATAGGCCATGAAACTGCCATGACAGGGCCTGGGCACAGCAACCAGGGAGGACTGAGGACCCACCTAACTGGGCCAGACACACTGGATGAGATAGAAAGAACATAGGATTGGCCCAGGTACTCGGGAGGGGCACCAAACCACTGGAAAAACCAGGCACATGGAACAGAGGAAGCAGAAAACAAGACACTGGGCTAGACCACATGCATAGGACTGGGGGACAGAAAGGACAGCGATTGCAAACAGACGGGGAGCATGGCGGACGTGACCCAGCTGGGGAGCACAGTGAGGGCAGGCACATATATGCACACTACTAATGAGGATCTAACCAAGGCAGGTATAGGTGATTATCACGATAGAGTGATAGGAGTTCATGGGATAGGACTGAGGTGTGTTATGGGGTGGCCAGCACCCTCTACTGGCCAAATGGGGGCATGACATCAGCATGACATCGGCATGACATCAGCATGACATCAGCATGACATCAGTGGATGTCCCCCTCCCATCCACCACAGGTGTGCACTCAGGCCACAGGAGGTGCAGAAACTTTTTCAAGCTTTATTGTGGTGTTTAGTTGGTCTTCTTCTGGCTTCTATGCAAAAATGCGACTGAAATTTACCAACAGCTGAAAAATCATTGCATTTCAACTTAGAATTTTTTGATGAGGCATAGGTTGCCAAAAGGTAAGAAATATCCTTGATTTTTCGTGAAAAATCATTATTGCAATGTCATGTGACATTTCAGGGAGGAGAAATGCTGAGTTGAATCCAAAGTGCTTTAACACTTTCTTCTGCTATAAAGAACAAGTAGGGGGTGTCAACAGTTACTCCAAGGTATTAAAACACTTACATTTATGGCATTTAGCTGACACCCTTATCCAGAATGACTTACATTTCCCAATTACTTGGGGTTAAGGGTCTTGCTCAGGGACCCCCGTGGTGGTGGTAGACGGGATTGGAAGTGGTGACCTCTTGGTCCATAACCCAAGTGTCACACCACCAACCCCTCCCCTCCCCTCCCCTCCCCACCCCACCAGTAACAAGTGTAAATTTCCAAATACAAATTGTCCAAAATACAAAGGTAATAGAAATAACAAACCCTTTCTTATAATGAATTCATTAGGGGAGATTATGCATAGCTAAATACCAAGAAAGTTGCCAAGTTAACAAAATGAGTGAAAGGCTCCGGACTGAGCGACTGAGATCCAGTTACTAGACTTTGAATCATAGGGGCCTACAAACAATGGTTTGGATAACAATATACACTGCCTGGCCAAAAATGTAAATCGGCAAGTGCTAAAGAGCTGACGATTGAACATGTAAACTCCATGCACAGTGAGCCAGGGGGGAGACTCGAACCCTGGCCCGCTAACCATGGGACCACCCTGATGCCCCAGACATAGATTTTATTTAATGCTTTTCCCTCATATTCCTATGGTCATCAATGCGTTGTGCACATTCCAGACGGTGTAGAAGCAGGGAATCCGGAGCCCCTTAAGCGTGCCAAATCCTGTCGGGCTAGCTGTTCTCCAGTGACCTGAGGAGCAGGGGCAGGCTATGCCTCCTCCACCAGTAAAGCTGCAATTCCTCAATGAACCAGAGCTGCCAAACCCATCGATTAGTTGATCGAGGCATGCCACTGAGTCAGCTGTCAGAGGATTTATGGATAATGCTGGCAACCGGCATGTTCTGAGGCAAACGCACAGAGAGGACCACAGCCCCCCTCTCCCACCCCATTCGGTAAAATATAACCCCATTTCCACCCCAGTAAAATCACTGGGTCCCATTGTATGAGGTTTGGTTCCACCCCTGCTGAGGAGGGTCTGCATCCCCAGTCTTTTTTGATGTTCTGAGCTACGTCAATGCCAGGTTAAAGAACAGGGCTTGGAGGTGGTGGGAGCCAGAGAGTGATTCTTTAGCATTATTGTTTTCCTGGTGCGTACCATTTGCCTTGGGATCCGAGTTTTGGTTGCCGAGACTACGTCACATCTGCTAAAAACTTGGGGAAAACCGAGTCGGATGCGTTCCATTTGCCACAGAGGCTTGAACTCGGATAAGGTTAAAGCGAGGCATACCCTAACGCATCTACACTTTTCATAGGAACTTTTTGGCTCGAGTCACAGATCCTGCCCACCTATGCTTCAATTAGTCATTTGTTTGAAACATGGACCAAAACAATTCTTTAGCAATGCCGGTAGATAAACGACACATAATGCGGTATTTCACGTATAACATGACTGTAGCAACACATCTATCGACTACAATAACACTGTACGGTGTACACAGCTTACGAAGTTGACTCAAACAGCACTAAAGTGCTTAAAAAGTGTTATTATCACTGAGCAGCCATCTTGAATCAGAAACTCTGGATACTCTGGACTGCTCCAAGATATTTCTCGGATCTCCAAGAAATGGGAGCGCGCATGTCGTCACTTCTGGCTTCAAAACTCTGAATCTGACTTTGAGTCTGAGTTCCGAGGGCAAATGGAACGCACCATATGCTGAGACACAGCAAAAAAAGGCCAACATCTGTGAAAAACAGTGTTTTCACACCATCACACCCAACATGGTCTCATAGTCATTGTGAAAATGTTGCGAACCAGTGACGAAATTACTTTCTAACAGAACACGCACGGGATAACTTTAACTGCCTTGGGTTGCTGGCATTTAAGCCGTAGGGGGTCACACAATTTAATTCATTGTTAACTTCCTTGGGTTGCTGGCATTCAAACTGCAGGGGGTCACACTAATATTCACTGTTGATGTCACTGAAATCGACATGCTGGAAGCAGTTAACATTTTGTTAAATAATAGTTTTCCTTCCCATTTATGTTATTTTTTTTTATTCTAAGCAGCGTCTTACTGAAGAAAGTGGGACTCAAATTACGTTGCAAACGTTCTGGGCCATAGCAATGAAAATGGTTGCATAATTTTAATGTTTGCTCAGGTTTACTAAAGTGCCTTTTTTTTAATAGCAGTGAAATGGTGACTTACTTTTATAGATGCAACACATGGAAGGTTGTATTTCCCAGTCCTGGGCCTGGTAGCCCATTGCCTATTCTTGGGGGTTTTTTCCAGTTGGGGAGTTAATAGTTTGCAATGATTCAGCTGTTAGTCAAATGAATTAAACAGTTCACAGAACTATAAAAAGAGTCCAATGGGTAAAGCGTCTCATTTCGTTATTTAGTTATTTATCACAGCTTTTTGCCTCCTGACTGATCTCAGTCTGTCACATTACATTTATATTGCCAACAAAACTGACTTTCAACAGCGAGCTACGTCTCTCCACGTAGCATGCAGTGCAGTTTGAGGGTGAGTTCTTTGTGTTCACCCATTATTCTCCTGTCCACGCTGAGCTCAGACTGACATCGGTAAAGCTATTTCAGTGGAGACCATGATTCCTGTGTTGATTTTTTTTCATTTCAGGATGTTAGGGTGACTCAGTGTGTCACCTCACACCTCCAGGGTGCCTCACACCCAGTGTGTGCAGAGTGGAGTGTGAGAGTGTTCTCCCTGTGTCGTGTGAATTTCCTCCTCAGGTCCATGCAGTTAGGCTAATTGCTCTGTAACTGCCCACCGGTGTTGTTCAAGTCACTGAAAAGTTACTTCATTCATTTTTTTTTCCAAAGATGAAAGCAATTAATTGCTGACACACCACACAACAAAAAATGTCCTCTGGATTTAACCCATAGACAGCATTTGGAATGCCGCGACGCATTCGGTCTTCACATGCAGCCTTAGAAGGGCACAGCCCCTGAATTCGGACACAGCCCCTATTTGGCTGCCTGGTAATCTACATGCTGTTTTCTTGAGGGAAGCAGGTTTCCCTTCTGCATATTCAAGCCATGGTAGACAGGGACCACATATGATTTTGGACAGCATGTCAAGCAGTTATTAGTGCAGACTGATCTACAGTTTGCACAATCTAGAGGATACCATCAAATTGTGGTCTGAGCAGGAGACGCTTCCTGCTTCCCCAATGTTTGTTTACATAACACTTCAGCTCACCGATTGGCTGGAGGCCAATTTGGCACTAAGACCAAAATGCAGAACGTGTTTATGGGGCACAATTGTGGCCATTTGTCACTGTGTGTCTGCTTGAAATTATAATTTTACAGTGATTGTTACCTATAACTATTTATGTCGCTGGCTCTAGAGTACGCACATTTGTGCCCCAGGGGTTCAGTTAACGATAAATCATGGTCTTTCAAAAGAATATTACAGTACCATCACATTTACTTACTACATTTATGGTTATGGTTTGTCAAATTTCTTCCCATAACCCAGAAAAATATTTGAGGATTCATTTATTTCTGTGATTTAAGGACCTACGAACTTCTGGCATTGCACCAGATATGATGAATTTACCTCCATCATGAGAAATGCCTGAACTGGGCCAGTGTTCGTGGAGCTAGGAAGGAACATTACTGCCGATCTCAGCTTTGATAAGAACCAAATGCAGATCACAGGATGTTCTTTTGACACACAAGTTGAAATGCTTAAACGAGCTTTCTAAATCAGTGCAGGAGGAATAGGAGGGAAAATATAGCGCTGGTGTTGAATGTTACTATTCCTTTGTTGATTTCATTGCTTCGCTGAAATAAAAGAATAAAGTTATTGGTTTTCAATGGTTGTGTGACTTCCTGTGACGCTGGAGCAGCAATGTACTACCATTGAGCAACATACCTGTATATACCAGCTATATACCAAGTGCTTGCATATACCAACTATATACAAAGTGCCTGCATATACCAACTATATACTAAGTGCCTGTATATACCAACACTTCCTGTATTATACATTTATACACTGTTTATTTTTTGGGAATCATAATTACGCACCCATGAAAACTAAAGGTTCAATACGGGAAAGGATCCCACAAGGGTTAAGAATGTTTTCTTAAAAACTGTTATTCAAACCATAGACAATGAGAACAGTGAAGGCACACAATCCCGTTGTCTCTGTTTTTTCTTTGTCAGAAGATTTTTCTGTTTTTTGTTCAAAGAATCGGGTAGAGAGAGAGGGAGAGTTCGGGGGAGAGGTAATCAACCTTATCTTAGGCTGTGCCATAGTGAAAATCCGCCCATTAGAGGAAACGAGAGCTTCCTGTTGTTTTTATAAGTGCTTTCTTTTAGAAATGTTGTGATATTTCATCTGTTTTCAGCTCTGGTGAGGGTCAAAGCATTATCCAGAAATGAAAGGAGCTTTTTCCTCTTTGCCTTTTTTTCTACGGATTCTCACGTTTGAATTTTGGGGTAAGTGAATTATTCTTTTAGGATGCAATTAAAGGTTTTTAATAAGAAAGCTGTATTGTAACTAAGAATACGTTTTCTTTATTTTTCCCTGGCTTGAATGTATTAAATACTCCCTGGAAATGGTTGTGCGTTTTGACTTAGATCCAAGAAGTGTTGAGATTTGGGACTATACCATTATTTGATGTGTGATGTGCTATGAAATCCACTGCATTCAAATCGGGAGCCAATTCCATTCTCAAAGGATGTCATGTAAAGACAGGCTAAATCTAAATGACGGAAAACACGGGGAAGGCTGCTGAGCAGGACTGAAACTCTCCGCCAACCGAAGGAAAACCCGTCACCATTTTTGCTATCCGTGTATAGTATATACCAGTATATATACTGGCATTGCATCCAGGGTGTGCCTCTGATTTTTGTGCTGTGCTGCCTGGGACTGGCTCTGAGCCCCTGTCGGCCATGATCGGGATAAGTGCTTGAAAGATGGAAAACCATTGCATATGCAGCCCCAGATATTTTTTGTGTATTTCTCCAACGCAAATAAAGACTCTGTAATTCCTTAAATGAGGGAGGAATCTGATTGGATTGGGATGGTCATAACTTGAAATGAACAAAAATCAAACACAATCTCAAAATATAAGTCTATAGTGGGGGGGGGGGGGGTTGGGGGGGGCACAAATAAAAAAAATATCCCACAGTTAAAAAAATAGAGGAGACGATTAAATAGAAATCTGACAAATGAAGCAACTATTCTTCTTCTCATTTTCCAAGGCTTAGATATCTTTGTGAAGACTTGCTAACTAGCTGTTCTTGATGTTATCCTATACTGAGATGTGGGGCACAGTAGTTAGTACTGTTGCCTCACATCACTAGGGCCAGGGTTCGAGTTTGCATGTTCTCCCCATCTCATCGTGGTGGGTCCAAAAACATGCTAAGATAGATTGGAGTTGCCAGATTGTGCATAGCTGTGAATGGTGTGTGAGTGTGCCCTATGATGGGTTGGTGCCCCGCCTTGCATTGTCAGGAAAAAAAGGACCAATTTATACCTTTGAGGGTACATTTACTAGTCACTGGGGCTGTACCTTCAAGGGTCTCCCGATTGTACCCTCGCTGTAGGTAATTGCACCTTTACATGGTACAGAAATGGACTTTGAGGAACATGTTTGTACCATTGGGAGTATTTTATTGTTGTTTGTACCTTAGGGTACAAACTGTACCCTTTTTTTCTGGTAGTGTGTGTTCATAGCTTCTGGAATAGGTTCTGAACTACCCTCACCCTCCAAAGGACGATCTGGTATAGAAACTGGCTGGATGTACATTCATGTATGTTTTTATCTTTATTTTTACTACATTCTAGGGGCAGCAAATGTCCCCACCCCCACCAAATATAATGTTTGGGAAAGGTTACAGAGCTGCCCGAATATTTTGGATCAAGCCATTTTAAAATTCAGCAGCACTTTCCAGTTGACTTTGCTTTGGAAAACTACATTTGTTCTTGCAAGTTTAGTTACTTTCCCTTCCTTGTTCTTTAAATACATTTGTGGAAAAAAAAAGTGACCAGTGATGGAGTCAGTTCTGCCAGTGCACCTGTTTCCTGTGTCGGCGCTTGAAAATCCATCTGTAATTTACATAGGGCAGATTTCATCAGAAAGACGCATCGCCTAATAATTGCTTTCTCAGCTTAAATGCACTGATTTGTGTGGTGATGCAAGACATCAAGGTTATGGAAAGAGCGGACTGGACAAAAAGCAGTGAACAGAACCCATGCTGATTTTTATACTTTTCACTGTTTCACAGTGTTGAGCACCGTGCTGGCGCATGAAGAAGACACATTGGTGGCCACCACAGGTAACGGCCATTTGCCACTTCTTATCACTATCTTTGGCAAAATTTGTGCAGGTCACGTTTATGCAAAGTGCCATTTTTTTGGATGCTGCCATTTTTGCTGCAGACATGCTACATGGACTTGGTTTGATTCTTGCTGAAGAAAAACCATCATAGACATCTGTGCACTAGAAAGCAAAGGTGTCTGTATATTTATGACTTGTTAAAACAAGGTCACATATTCTGACCTTTGACTCTAGGAAACCCTGCCTGTGTTTGTAAACACTTTCCCTTGTTAATGCAATGATTGCGTGTCCCAGCTGTAAAATGTTTTTATCTATGGCTGCCTGCTTCTCTTTATCTCAGCCCGAGTCCTTTTAGGTCTCCCTGAACCTTATCTCTGCACAGCACTGCTGCATTGCCAAATCGTTATGGTACCTCAGCCAAAGCGGAACATTGCCCCTTGCCAGTGATTGCCCTCGGCCAAAACATCTGTCTGGCAGAAACTGCTTTGGGACGGGGGGGTCGGGTGGGTTGGCTAAGTCTGCGTGGAGGTGTGTGACTTAATCTCTGAGGGACACACACCCTCTCTGTATATCCTCAGGGCTGGAGGTGAAGGGCAAGGGTTGGAAATCAGAGTTGGGAATAAATTTCTGAGGGAAGAAATGGCTGTATTGCCAAAAAGGTGTCTGTGCTAAACACCAAACACAAGGCATGTAGGCTTTAAAAAAAACGAAGGCAAAATTAATATTATATCAGTCACTTTTTTGGATATCAGGAGTTTTTGTTACCGTGCATGTGGTTACAGTTTATTTTCATGGTTTGGTTGCCAGTCCTTTGATTTTATGGGGGTGGGTCTCCTTCAGTTGTGGGTTTTGCATCATTTCTAGCTCGGAGCAGGAGAGAATGGCCTTCAAACAGCTGGTAAGGCCTGATTACATCTTTCCTGATGAACAAAACGGGGCTGGCGGCAGAACAGCCCAGAAATTAATACACATCATCTGCAGGAACACCCAAACTTACTCAAGATTACTTTCCGTCAAGAAATGTGCTGGCCTTCATGTTTACTTATGTTTCTTATTTGGCTGCAGCTGCTCTCGAGATAAATAAATCACGTTAGAGGCTGGGAGGTTTATTGTCCGTGGGAAAAGAGAAAGGGAAGACGTATCTTCGCATGTGCGTCTAACCCAAACCCAAATGTGCTTTTCTGGAGAAGGGGCGCCTTCCTGGCCACGAAACCAAAATACAACAAAACGTACGTGGAAAGTAAAGTTGTCCAGTCAGCTCTGAAAGTTTAGGACAAACAGGCACAGGGGTGAGACATCTGGATAGCCTCTCTGTCTCGTGTTCACCCCACTGAGCTTCCTGTTATGCCTTGCTTCGGTAACAGTAAAAGTTCAGACTCTGCCTCAGCCGCTGTAGCTGGAGAAAACATACCGCCGTCCTGTTCTCTGACGTGAGGATAATGCTCGGCTTTCTGGGAATTTTCCTTTCTGTAGCCTTGGGTGAGTTTCTGGAGCGCCGATGTGGCATGTTTGTCTCGTAAACCGAACTGGCTGGGTGACAGTCCGCTATCAGTTCTAATGACGTTCTGCTAGGTACACACATTTTACGTCTGCATTCACTGGAAGCTAAGCCAAGCTGCATTTATGCATAGTTGACTCCTTGACCGTTGCTTGTAATATTCGCCAGCTTAATAAATAACTGCAAATGCATTGTTTTGCTTTCCAGCGTTTGCTTCTGAGACGTAGTTTATAACAAAGCGATTTTTTGACATGATTGTTTTGTTGAATTTTTTAACTCTTTATGGTACCTGTGTGACTGGTTATGTGATGGTAAATGGTCTTTCTGTTATTCTTTTTATTTTCAGCTTCTACGAACGCAACATTGAAAGGTATGGTGCATCTATTTTTGTATGCTCCTTCAGGGTTAAAAACTTAACAGAACTAATTGGGAATCAGTTCTCCTCAATCTCAACATGAGTGCTGTTTCTTAGTGTGGCATGTTGCCGTAAAAGCTTTACGCACTAAAAACGTCATCAATGAAAATCTGTTTCGATTCATAATAAAAACCACTGAAATCACCACATCAGTGTACCATGCAGTGATTTGTTGCATTAAAGATCCTTTTCTGTCTTAGGTCCTATATGTCCGACATGCAACCATGAGTCATGTGATGTTGGTGAATGCTACAACTTTCTTCTTACTGTGAAATGCCTCCCTCGCTTAGAAAGCATTTTGGTGAGTTATGATAACATGGAGAGGTGCACATGGGATAAAATTAAACGGTGAGCGAATCTTTTTTTTTAATCCTACAACAGATAGTTTACCAAATCCTTTTGAAGCAAGCTATTTAATTCATTTAATTCAAGTCATATACATTTGGGAAAAGTTCATATATAACCCAAATTTATTTACTGTGATAGCTGTAGCTAATTGTGTAATATGTGATTATAATGTAAATGTATAACTCAAGTACAAATATAGTAATTAGGATCTTAGTTCATTTAGCAGTGGGTTGTAAAAGCTCATTTTTCCAAAGTCATTAATTCCGATTGGAGTGAGGAATTGTGGTCATGTTCTTCCAGCAAAGGAACTTTAATCTCATGCTCTGTCATGATATTGGGTATCAATCAGTTGAGAATAAAGAGTCACAGAGTGCTCAACTAGTTGGTTGAAACAAAATCTTGGTCTGGATTTGTACTTTCTGGACCTGAAATTGACACGTCTGGGTATCAGTGATGTCCTGGTCTCCTGCTGACATTCCCCACCAACCCTCCTCTTCTGTTATGTCTGTTCCCTCATGCAGGTCTTACACCGAATTCACCATATGTACCGAGCTGTACGCCGACACCCTCATGATCCCGTGGCCCAACCAGCTGGTGGAGAACACCTTCGTGCGGATTCACACTGACTACTTCCAAGATTGTCGGGTCACTGACTTATTCGACCCCCCAACCAGCATCATCTTAGTCCTAGTGATGACTCCGATCTGCATCATCCCGGTCATGGTTACCTTGGTGGTGCTGAAGACCAAAAATGGTGATGGCACCTCTTGATCGCTACAGAACTCATCCTGCTGCTTCCTTCACTCAGGCAACCGTATGGACCACAGGAAACCAAATTACCATCCCATGAAGTCCTCAGCTACTTCAGCACACATTCACAGTCATTCTACGTTTATGCCCCGAGCGAGCCTTCAGGCCTTGTCCTCTCTGCCTTGAAGTACCCTCACTTCATTACCCAAGACTCCACAGTTAATAGATTTGACGTAAGCAAGATAACTGCTGTTTCATGTTAAGGTGTAATTCCAACGATAGAACAAAACCGCGTCTATTAAATGTCCAAACCGGCAAAAAAAAAACATCCATTAACTATTTTTTGTTGTGGAGACATCTTAACGACTATCACTCCTGAATTCAGCCTGCTTCTCCATTGGCCACAGAAGCGAGTGATGAGGTGTCGACAAACAGGGGACAGGACAGGATTCTTCAGGTGCCATTCTTGAATGATCTCTATGAGCCTGTCATGACTTGATCATTTAAGACGTCAAATAAGAACTTGAGCGAATTGCTGTGTTGGGGAAGTTACTCACAAAAGGAATCTATTTTCATCCACTTCATGTTCAGGTCCAGAAAGTACAAATCCAGACCATGTTTGTTTTAACCAACCAGCTGAGAATAAAGAGTCACAGTCACAGAGCACTTAGCTGGTTGGTTGAAACAAAACTTTGGTCTGGATTTATACTTTCTGCACCTGAACTTGTCTGTAATGGATTACTTTTGTGAGTAATTTCCCCAACACTGGTGAATTGTATACCAAATTAGATCTGATGAGTGAGGGACTTGTCTTTCATATTTGGGTTGCTATAGGCTGTTTTTTTCTGATACTTGTGGTAACCCCACAGACAGCCGAAATATACTTGGAGTGTCCCATCAAATGACAAGAGCTGGATGGCTTGCTTGTATTTAAGTGACTCAAAGATCATTTCATGGTTATGGACCTTTAAGGGATAGTAAAGACCTGAGATTCTTGTGACCTGTAACCTGTGCTTAATTTGTGCCCGAGCTCAGAGCAGTCTGAGTCACGCCAGCTCAAACATTTCACTCAATATTAAAATTAACTTCAGTTCAATTTTGGAACAAGTACATGTAGACAGAAAACTAAAGAAATGTATATTTATTAAATCAGTTGTTTTTGTGAGACATGCATCTGGCCAAATTAGTATGTTTCACCTGTTTGCCTTTTGATTTGAAAGGATAAAACCACATCACTCACACACACACAAAAAATACTTTTTGGCCACTATATAGATGAGGTTCTGGACCATTAAACTCATATAATAGGGTAGGTCTGTTTTACATTTGATGTATCTTTCACATGTAGATAGAAAATATCGTTTGAATAAATAATAGCAGATTATTGTTTTTAAAGACCGATTTGTGTGTGATGTTATTCAAAGCCAGTTTACTCCAACTCCTCACAATGGCTGCTACAGCAGCTCTCTGTGCTCTGGCACTTCAGAATTTACTAATTAAGCACTGCCTGTAACCTTAGCTTTGACTATGAATTTTTAATAATTTTTTTCCTCGAGTATAACTTTGTAAAACTGAAATGTTGGCAGCTTTTCTGCTTAAATATTTTAATAAGAGTGACACCTGAGAAGCTGCGGGGTTTTTCAGTAATGTCACACATATGAGGACCGGTGAACATTTTCACGAGAATGGTGGAAGACAATAGGAGGAAGATTATGTTTCCTGCCTTTGTCTCCGGACCAGCATCCTCCCCCAGGGCTGCAGTACACCAGTGAATACATCCCATAATATTTATTCAGGCATTATGTTGTACCATAATGAGCACAAGACGTTTAAGACCATTGGCATTTCTGCCATATTTTTAAGTTTTTTATTTGTTAACAAATACTGTTGAAATAAAAACTTATATTAAACAATACTTTGTGACTGATTTTATTACAATTGATTGCACTGAAATATTAAATAATTATTATGAATTGTTTTAGACAAGCAGGTATAGAAAACATATTCCATGGATATATTCCAGGTACTGCACAAATTTACATTATATCCAGTTTGCAACTGTATGCCTCTCTTATAATGCATAATGTTTTGAATTATAATACATATTATAACACATATTGTGTAGGCACAATCAGTCATGTCATCTGCTACACAGCTGTGCGGGGAGATCATGTCCTTATGGGGACAATTTAAAACATTATAAAAAAAAATAAATTCCGGCAAGTCGGCTGAAATTAGTTAATGTCTGTAGTTTCACTACAGGGTGAAATCTTCGACAGATGAATTAAAGTATGACTAGTAAACAGTAATATGCTGGTTTAATTAATACTCATTGGAATTTTTCAAAGTAAATTCAAAATAATGGAATATGTTTTTCTGAAACTATTGTTTTTCCTCCATCTTTGGGAACATGGGATTTATACTTGGATGGTATTTCCGAGACGCTGATCCCAGTTAGGTGATGTCTGGACCTACATACATAAATTAAGGCTAACTACTCCCTCATGTTGAATTCTGGGTTTCCAGGGGAGTAGGGGGCGGGTGGGAATTTAAGAGCACACTGGGATTCACTTGCGATGACCTCAGCAAGTGGCCCATCAGGGGAGTGTCCTGCAGCACGCAGGGCTGAAGTATGTGCAGCTTGTACCACCATAATTACATCTCTTTGTTTTCACAATGGGCGGCGGGGCGGCCTCACACCTCTGCTCTCTCACGTTCTTCCCCTGTGGTGCCATTTCCCACCAGCCTTGCACTCTGTGCTGCCAGGGATTGGCGCCAGGCCTCCAGGTAGGCAGATGGAAGATGGATGTATGTTCTCATAATGACAAAAGTAACTATTTAAATAATAACATTCAAATACGATACTACAGTTACAATAAAAGACAAACAACAACACCACACTGCACACAATTTATATTTTTCACCTATCATCCCTCTCTCTCAGCTTTTATGCATTAGATTTATGAAATAATAGCAACACTACTTGAGGGAGCATAAATAATTTAGTAGTATCTTGCTTAATTTATTACTTAAGCAGAAACTAAGTGTTAGTCCCGTTTTGATCCCATGTTTGTTCATTATTAATCAGTCATAATGGTTGATTTTTTTCATGCAGTTACTGTGTTTGTTCATGATGTGTACTTGAGAAGTTACTTGTACCCCCTCAAGTAAAGTGTTACCAGATAATTTTGATAATGTTTTTTTCATATTAGCCTGATGAAAAAATGGTCAGTTTTTCAAGTCTACTATGGCTAAAACACACAGTTGTACTGAAGTTTGACGTCACACAATTTTGTTGCACGCTGGGAGCACCTGTGGTCAAATGTTAAGAATGCCAGCAGGAATTACAGCATATACCATAGGGTTACTCTTAGCATTAGCATGAATACATCTGCTGCCTCCAGTCTCTCTTCTTTGTAGTTAAGTTTAAGCTTTGTAATTATATTGGGCATGAGAGGTCCTCAGTGCTGGTCATGGATGAGCTAGTGGAAATGCAAAACTTCCTGTTACATAAACACCATTAAGCATTTTTTCCTACGTATTTGTCCTTGTATCTTTACCATTAGATGTTCAGTTATATGTTTAATTTAATTAATGTCATGACACCACCCGCACCAAAATAAATTCCTTGTACCTCTCTGTAGTTGGCGAATGAAAGATTCTGATTCTGAAGCATCGCAGTTCAGGATGTACCTTGCTTAACTGCCTTTTGCGGTTATTGTTTTTTTTTTAACCATTTTGCCAGTCCAGGGTTTCTCTTTGACAGACTGACTACTATTCGGAGTGTTAAGAGTAATCCAGCCTGCACTACCAATTGTAGGATTAGAGATAAGCAACAGTATATGTTCATCAAATGCTTTTATCCAAAGTGACTTACAATAGAGAAAGGGTCACAATTTATAGATGATCCCTGGATTTGAACCCTTAACTTTTGCATTTTAAGCACAATACTTTACTTACGGAACTATAGAAGCTGACACCAGTGTACTTTTGCATCATAAATAAGCTAAAGCTAAACCTCATGTTGTTGAGTTTGCGCAAATAATGCTGTTTTCATGTTCCTTTGGCCATCTTCTCGTTGTAATTCTTCTTAATTTGAATTAATCAATAACTACAGTTACAATCAAACAGACATTGTTCCATGGGGTTATTGATTTTGAAACAAAGAATTTTAAACAAGTCAATTAAGTCACATTTTGTCAATTGTTATATCTAGAATGAAAACCATATTTATCAATATGTACGTCTCCCAGAAGAGTACCCAGCAGACTTGGCCCATATTTACATTGGTTCCATATGTGTCGCTGCATCTTGCCGGAGCAGCAGGGCTTAATTTGTGCCGGATCCTGTCGGAACATGTTCCGGGATTTCTCTGTTTTTTCACTGTCTACGTTCCGACACGTATTTGTGTGGATTCGGCAGTCCAATGGCTAAGAAAACAAAAAAAATAATAAAAAAAATAAAACAAGCACATATTTTAAATTCGCAGACCAATTTTCATGCAATTTCACGTCCTTTTATTAGTTTAGATCATGGGTCTCCGACTCCGGTCCTGGAGGGCTACTACCAGGAGGGTTTCTGTCCTACCTGCCTTCTGATGTGCCACACCAGTTCTCAGGTAAATCCCAGGAACAGGTGTGGCTCATCAGAAGCCAGGTAGGACAGAAAACTTCCTGAGTAGTAGCTCACCAGGACCAGAGTTGGAGACCCCTGGTTTAAATTTATTCTTAAAAATACATATCACCGTGTTTTATATGCGGTGTTGGACCTGCACCCGCCTCGTTAGCCCTCTGCTCTCATAAGCCCTTGGCATTCCAGCACTTTCTGATTGACAAATTAAGCACTGCCCAGCAGTGATGGTGGAGGGTGAATTACCCATGGTAACAGTGATAAGCAGCCCTCTAGTATAATGTCCCCACAGTACCCATCTCTGGCCTCCAGGGTGGGCCTGTCTGACCGCACACCTTGGGATGCTGAGCGAGCCCCAGTGTGAAGGGCCACTTCCTGTCTGACCAGGGTTAGGGCAGTCTCAGGTCCACCCAGCCATTAGCTCACTCTGCCTGCGTCACTCACTGGCCTTATGTCCTAGACACACCCTGGCAGTCACGGCCAAGCAGCCGGTTAGGGGCCCCACAGCATGCATCCTGCCAAACCCCATCGCCGGTCTCGGGGGCCTCCGGCATTTTGTGCCGTGGAAATTGCAGGGCTGGAGGGGGGGGGACCCTGATTCCTTCTTCTTTACCAAGATATAGGGGAAGGAAGTATTTTGTAGGGGTTTTTTAAGAATAATCTTGAGATCTCTTGGTTACTAACCGCTGTACCGTGAATATACAGAGTGCAAAAATCTTAGGTAGTCAAAGGAAATATTTAAATTATCGTCATATGTATATAGGTGTAAATATATAATATGTCTGACAATGTGTGTTAGCTTAACCATTTCAAAACCTCTACAAATTTTAGCGATGCTTAAGACATGTCATCAGACATGTTTTATTAGGTTATCAATTTGTATTTAGTTCGTCAGCGGCATGTTTTGATTGTGATAACCGACATATTCGGCTGGATAACGCTTATCTCACTTAAAGGTTTTATTATATTATTAATATTTAGCCCGGTAGTGACATATGTTTGGTTGATAACCATATGTTTAGCTGCATGGCGATATAGTTTACTGGTTATTACGTATGTAAATTACGTTTTAAAAAAGGTGTATCTGTAATTGTAATGCAATATACATTAATAATATATTAAAACATGCCAAATCTTATCGAGGGAAATGCAAGGTTATAATCGACAAATCGTATCGCTATCGAGCTAAATATACATTAATAATCTAATAAAATATGGCTAAAATCAGCAAAACGTACCGCTAGATACACATTAATAATGAAAGAAATCGTGTCGGTGAAACATTAATAACCTAATAAAACATGTCTGATGAATCATCGCTAACAAGCTAAATATACATTAATGACCTAAAAAAAACAGGTCGGTCGTACTATTTAGCCAAATGTGAAAGACTTCTTAATAATAAGTAATGAAAACAGACTTTAGAAAATATTTGTGAACGTATTTTATTGACGTGAACTCGAGAACTTGAAATTTCCGGGGTGCCTCAAAACCGCACTTTGCGCGCGCGTCACCGGCCTGACAGCAGAGCGATACGTCACAGGCCTAACGGCAGAGCGATACGTCACAGGTGGAAGGAATTTTGCAGCCGAAAGAAATTTCTCATGACAGCTCCATTGACAAAAGATTAATAAACAATTGTATTCTATTTTTAAGACTGTCTCGACTCTGGGTCTGCCAAGCCCCACAATATGTTATAATGCTAAATTGTGTTTCTTTATACACTTAGTACCCAGATACATAGCTTTAGATTTCCTTTGACTTTTGCACGTAACTGTCCCATTGCCACAAGTTTATAATATCAAGCACCTAGCCATGCAGTCAAGTTTACAAACATTTGTGAAAGAATGAGTTGTTTGGAGGAGCTCAGTGAATTCGTGTGATATTGTCATAGGATGCCACCTTTGTAATAAGTTAGTTTGTGAAATGTCTGCTAGATAGTCCATGGTCAAGTAGTATTATTGCAAAGTGGAAGCATTTAATACCACAGGAACTCAGTCATGAAGTAGTAGACCAGGTAAAGTAACAGCGCATGGTTACCAAGTGCTAAGTTGCATAGCGTATAAAAGTTGCCAGTGCTCTGCTGACTCAATAACTGCAGAGTTCCAAAGTTCCCCTGGCATTAACCCAGCACAAACACTGTACACTGGGAACATCATGGAATGGGCTTCCATCCATGGTAAAGCACACTGCCACTGGACACTGGAGCAGTGGAAAACGTGTTCTTTGGAAGGAAGAATCACAATTCCTTGTCTGGCAGTCCAAAGAACGAGTCTGGGTTTGGCAGATGCCAGGAGAACATTACCTGCCTGACTGTCTGGTGCCAACTGTAAAGTTTGGTGGTAGAGGGATAATGGTATGCGCTTGTTCTTCAGGGGTTGGGCTTGGTCTCTTAGTTCCAGTGCATGAAACGCTTAATGCTTCAGGATACCAAGACATTTTGGACAATTCTATGCTTCCTACTTTGTGGGAGCACTTTGGAGAAGGCCATTAACTGTTCCAGCATGACTGTACCCCAGTGCACAAAGCCAAGTCCATAAAGACATGGCTGGGTGAGTTTGGTGTGGAAGAACATGACTGGCCTGCACAGAGCCCTGACCTCAACCGCTTCAAACACCTTTGGGATGAACTAGAATAGAGATTGTGAGTTAGACCTTTATGTTCAATGTCTGTGCCTGACCTCACAAATGTTCTTCTGGGTAAATGGGCAAAATTCCCACAGACACACTCCAAAATCATGTGGAAAGCCTTTCCAGAAGGGTGGCAGCTGTTATAACTGCAAAGGGGGGACCAACTCCATACTGATGCCTATTGATTTAGAATGGGACATCATAAAAGTTCCTGTAAGTGTGATGGCCAGGCATCCCGATCCCTTGTCCATACAGTGTATGTAACAAAAATAAGCACCTGGATTTTGGAAGCAGAGTATTTTGAGAATATATCGTTAAAAATATTAACATTTTTGGTAACTGGGTTGAATGGTTGTGATTGACAAATGGATTTAAATTTTGTTTATAGGTTTTATGGGCCTGAGGATGAAATAAATTAAATGTTTATGCCAGCAAGAATAACTATGGCGACCTCAGTTCCAAGATAGTTGGTGGACTTCCACAAAATGTCCACAATTCTATTATGTTTAAGAGGTCCATTTGATGTATAGTACAATTTGATTCAATTTGCAAATCTAACTCTTTTAACACTTAAAATGAATCAGCTCTTTATAAAAATTGTAGGATATTGAAAATAAATAAGCACTTCGACAGTGGACAGTGTTTTCATTAAATACATAAAAAAATGAAGGAAAACACAAGCTGTACACCTAACTGTGCGTGCTTAATGTTTCCCATTCCTGTTGAAGGTCACTTGAGGTCATCCTCTAATTTATGAGGCACTACTGAATAAGTTGACAGTCATCTCTGGCATGAGAAAATCACTTCCCCCCTCTACCTGGCTGGTTTCTGGTCGTTCCCAGTGCCTCCTGCTTCACCTTGTGCATGTGTACTGCTGTGTTAGAAACTTTCAGCCTGGAATATGTCTATGTAGGACTACACACTGGAGCATAAAACATATAACATCATATGACACATAAGCTATTAATTTCAGCTTTCTGTATGCATCTTTTTATGTGTCGCTTCATTTATATAAATTTGTACAATTCATACTGGCTCTTTTTCAGGCTACTGAAGATAGACATGCATGCTTAAATGGCTTATTCTTTAACAGCCAAGTATTTTAGACTGTTTCCCCAAGGGCACAACAGATGTTCTCCTCCTGGAGACCTTTTGGGTCAGCATTTAGGCTATTAATGTTTATACCACCTGGTATCCAATGTAGTAATCTTTTCAGTCTCTGGTTTTCATTGGCTCTTGTTTAACTGATGCCAGTAGTGATGGGATTTACTGGCAGGCATCTGGGCGATTCCGCACCGTGCCCAAGAGAATGGTATACGATAACCTCACATTAATTTGAATACTATGCTGTTGTTGTTGTTTTATTTCACTGTATTGCAGCTGTTGAAGTTTTTTGACCCAAGAAACTGAAATATAAAACAAAATTTAAACATTGATAATACTGCCATCTACAGGAAATAAATCATCCATCCATCCATCTACAACACTGAATAACAAAAAATTATTTATGTCTGCTACTTTGTCTAATTCCATGAATTGTAATCTGAAAACACATTTTGTCTATCACATCAGTATCTTAAGTTAGGTATCCAGGACCAAAAATTACTTTTTTTATATAGAAATACTATACATAAGGAAAGTTTGCCTTACAACAGTGTGATGTTTGAAAAATGTATTTGTTGCGACACAATAGTAAAAACAGAAGTTCACCTGAGACTTAAATCAAGACACATGACGCCAGGCCATACACTCGGCGTGAGCCATGTGCGAGTCGTGCGATGGTGGCCTCGAATCTCGCCCTAGATCGTGTGCTCCGTGAGAATGTGCCCAGATGATGCAAAAGCATGAATGCAAGCAGGTAACATATTTCAAACAAGGCAATAGTGACAAAAACAGCTGTTATGTTGCCATGCAACAATACGTGTATTAAAGTAACAGAGAATCGCAAAACAATACTATATTCCTATAAATTAAAATCTGGACATGCTAGGAAATTCTGAGTGCAGATCCGGACTTGGCACAGTCGATTTCATGTAAATCACGTTTTACTCCCAGGAGCAAAATCTTTGTTTTCCTGTGTAATCCATCCTTCTATATTTAGGCAGTCAGACCCACACACATATATTGGAGTGGCATGCTGGCACAGTGCTGTTGCCTCACACCTCTGTGATCTGGGTTTGAGTCTCTGCCCTGGTTCCATGTGGGTGGACTTTGCATGTTCTCCCCCTGTCACTGTGGGGGTTTTCTCCAGGTTCTCTGGTTTCTCCCTGAAGTCCAAAAACATGCTGAGGTGAATTGGAGTTACCAAACTGCCTGTAGGTGTGAGTCTGTCTATGAAGACTAGATTTTAATTTTATTTATATACATGTATAAAACTGTACAATATTATTTTCTGTTTTGTATTTACTGTTTATTATTGTTTTTCACTGTGGTTGCTGTATGATGGGCTGGTGTGTGGCTCTGCCATTTAGACCTCTGTGCCTGTAATCAGAAGGTCACTAGTTCAAATCAAGTCATTCATTCTCGATGGGAAGACCCGTCGCAGCGCGGTGCGATTTGGGCAGTGAGAGCGTCAAAACGAACTTGAAGCCCGGTCAACTTTATGGTAATGAGTTAAGACATGGTTCAGAGGCAACCCATGGTAATGTAGAAATGCTCTGCTAAAGAGAGGTCCGCAGAACACAAGTGTGTAATGTTCTGACCCAACAAGCACAACAAGTTCCCAAGCACAATAGAGGAGAAAGTGTATGGAATGCCATTTGGGGACCCAGAGACAAAATATGTCTCCACATGGCATTTTTTTTACCCTCTAGACACAGTCCACAAAATACCTGTGGCATAATTCAATTCAATTCAATTCAATTCAGTTTATTTTTATATAGCGCCCTTCACAACAGAGTTGTCCCAGGGCGCTTTACATGGGTGTGTTAAAATACATTGATATACATTGATATACATATACTCATATACATTTACGTTTCAAATTACGTTATAGACTTCCATTTTTATGCCGCGTCAACATGGTACAAATGGTCATGTTAAAAAGGGACTTTCAGTAGAAAGATATATTATTAAACTATTAATGACATACCACTGTTTGCGTGGAGGGGCATAAATTAAAAAATGAGGCAGAGACAAATATTTCTCTGAAAAGGAAAGCAAATCGCATATTAATTTTGGCGCCATAGCATATAAAACAATGCGAATGTCAGTAACTTAAACGTTATTTATTTATAACAGTAGTGTTTGTCTTAACATAATTTCATGTGCTTTGACAAATACCCCATTAGCAGTCATGTTTGTTTGCTTTGCGGCCACTTACAGTTTTTTACAATTGCCAAAGCACAATTTTGACAACCAGGCTCATTGTTGCAAATCATTTAGCACAATTCACAAAACACCTCACATATCCTGCAAAATGAAGGCACTGCAACCAAAACTACATATAGAATGATCAAAATCTTCCAAAGCCTGCACAAGAGGCATGCGCACATAGGGCTGCCGGTCGTATGCCTTCCACTGCCATGCCGAAAAGAACTCTTCTATGGGATTCAGAAATGGTGAGAATGGTGGGAGGTATTGCAGGAGAAACAGTGGGTGCTCAGCAAACCAGTTTTGATGATGAAAGCTCACGTTGTCCCATACTACAACGTACCGGGTTCTTGCATGGTCTGCATCATTCGTACGCTCTGGGGGAATGAGAATGTTATAGAGTCTGTCCAGAAATGTTAGAATATGGCCTGTGTTCTGTGGTCCATATTGGAGATGGCGGCAAACATTGTGATGTTCCCATCCACGTTGGCCAGGAACATCTATAATGGCTCTGTGGTCGATGACGTTTCTTCCCCTTCTTCTGGTTTTTGCTAGGTTGAAGCCAGCCTCATCTATGAGGATGAACTCATGTGGGACTGCATAGGCATCCATTTCAGGTACTCCCTGAAAACATAGAACAAATATGTCAATATGGTGTTATCCACTACACAAGAAATCAACGTTGCGTGTAATGTGCTGCAGTCAATATTGTACTTACATCCACATATGCTCGTCTGAGCTCTTTGTTTCTTTGAGAG
>JAODKM010000043.1:12777579-12792863 GCA_026780845.1 Petrocephalus sullivani
TAGCTGCTGAGCTGCTAGTTCAGTATCTGCTACACCACCCACCTTGGTGTCATCTGCAAATTTCACCAGTTTGCTGTGTATATTAGTGTGAATTGAATTTTTTCAACCAAACCAAGTTCACATACCTTGTATGTACAAACCAGAGAACAAAAACATTATTGCATGCTGGCTCAGTGGGGTGTACTGTTGCTTCACACCTCCTGGACTGGGGGCTTGGATTTTGCTTTCATGATTTGCAATTATCGTCATGTGCCCAGTAGAAAGCGTTCTGTTACAAGATAAAACTAGTTATTAAGGTGAAATTTAAGCCAATAACATGCTGTGACCTGTTGCAAAAATAAACATGGAAGAGAAATTGCTGAACAAAACTAACCTAACAATTTGTCACAAACGTGGCATCTTCTGACCAACTTACTGTTATGAAGTATAGTTCCAGCACAAAAGTTGTAGTCTGGCTAACGCTCGGTCTCAGCAAGGCAGCCATCTACAGCAGCTCCTGAAGGATTAGAAGGAAGAGCCAAGGCTTAGTTCGCCAAGTTAGCAATTCGTCTGAATCCGCAAACTCTTTTTCTGTAGTTCTATTAGACAGAACACATTTCTGCTTCCTTCTGAATTATTTTCAAGAATTTTAATACGGCATTCCACTGAGATAAAAGATCGTCGTCACACCGTGGCCTTCAATTCCAAGATTGACAGACTCTGCAAAGACAGGAGTCTGACATTCTTGCTAATAGCAAATAGCCTTGCATCGTAAAAAAAGATGCTCTGTACTTTGCTGTACGTCTCTGGTTTTAATCTGATCATTTGAGAGGGTGCCATCATCTGACCATTACATTTATTGTCATCCCTGAAAGGCTGCTTAAATCAACGCTAACACAAAGTGTGGGAAATCCTAGGCATAGGATATTATGAGGATTATGCGGGATATTACATCTGAGAATACTCTAGACATGAACTCACACCTCCTGCAAAAGGCATAGAGTTGGATGCTCACTCATATTCTGAAGTTGCCTCCCATTTCAATGCTTGCCTGACTGTTGCATCTTTCACCTCTTTGATGGATAAATCAGTTTACCCTTGCTGGGATGAGTCCTGTTGCACAGTGCTTATATCTTGCACATAATAATGTATCATGTCAAGCTCATTCATGAGGCTAGTGAGATATTAAACATGTGAAAATAAACTGGAAGAGGAATCTTAACGAGGGAAAGAGTACAGGCTTAGAATAAAACCATTTAGTTGGAAATTGTTTAACAATAACAATGAATTCAACTACGAGAAAACTGCAGGGGTAATGCTGCAACAAATGTCACTCATTTATAAGACCCCAAAATTCCAACAGTATACCTCATAAACATTATTTAATATACTGTACCAGTCAAAACTTTAGACACTCCGAGCTGCCTACGAAGGATAATGATAGTGTCGCATTACATGACCTGGCCTCCTGACGTAAACACAGTAAGAAATTTAACCAGAGCGTGAAGGAAAAGTGGCCAATGAGAGCTCAGCATGTGTGGCTCCTCCTTCAGGGCAGCTGCAAAAACATAAAAGGAGGCCAGTTCATGAAACTGGTGTGGAGGAGACAGTAGGGTCAGTCAGTCTCTGGATGGCCCAATGGTAAGATCACTCTGCCAAACACAGGCTTTGAGTCAGAACACACAGAGATGCCCCCACTTTGGTCAGTGCAAATATATGTGACAATAAAGAACTTGATTTGACATATATTTTTGATGTCCATAATTATTCCAAAATGTAAAGAACAATACAAATGGACCTTCTATGGGTGGGTGTATCCAAACTTTTGACTCACGCTGTACGTCATCGAGTGGAAACCTTCTCTTCCAGACAATCTTGCCAATGTCCATTATTACCAAGAGAGCTTCAAAACCCCAGGAGTCCTAATGTTTTTTCCCCAGACTCCTTTGCAGCATTTTCTCAGCAGTATGCCACAAAGAAGGTTCACAGCGCCCCAGACAGCAAGCATTTTCCCCTCGATGGATCATTTATAGTTATCATGGCATTGACTGATTTGCATGAGTGAGCCTATTGTTAAATTAGTAATCTGTGATGGCACATTTTCCTGGGCATGATCTCCAGGGCATAATAACGCGCGATAAGAAACAGATGACTTGCAGACCAGTTTGTCCTTTTGGCAGAGAGGGCTAGCAGTTCCTGAATTTGGTTTGGGGAGAATTGTCAATAATGGCGGTAGTTGCTGTTCATTCTTTGAGGCCAAATGCTCAAGTTTACTCAAGGCTTAAGGTCACTTTGCAGTAATGCAATGCTGCACCCCGGGAAGACAGGGACAGTCTTTAAGCTCGTGGACAAAATGCGCCGAGGTGAAGATGCGGAGTTGAGTTCGAGCTTCAACCAACATCAGTGTTTGAAGAGAGATACGTAATGACTGCTGCTGCCAAAAACGAGTGCGGCAGATGGCGCGGCTTTTGCGAGACGGGATATGGGCCTGAAAGGTTACTCGTTGAGGGATCTGTTGTGGTTACCCTTCTTAATGCAAACTGCTCTGTTACACAGACCACAATAACAGCAAGATCACGGGAGAAGCACTAAGAAATACTAAGGGAATTAATTGTGACCAGTCAAGATGCTTATGGAATAAAGATATCTCAAGAATAAACTTCAGCTACCCTTCCCAAGCTCCCCGCTCTACTGTCTTGTTAGCAGGCTACCAGCGTATTATAACACAAATGGTTACATCAAGAGCTTGCCACTGTGCTAGATTCCACTAGCCTGTGTCACCCCAAGGCCAGAAGTTCTTAAATTCTTCCGGTGAGCATGACATCCTTCCTTTAGCCCTTCAAACTGGTAAGAATGAGGAACAAAGAGGCATAAATCTGGCTTTACTAACTGTTTATATCTGATGCATGCCATTCTGAGATGTGCCCTGTGGCAGATGCATTCCCTAACTGAAATAAACACCAGTTCTCTGTATGACAAGCCTGATTAAATGTGGAATGATTAAAATTAATAGTCGTTCTCCCAAGCCTGCCGTCTAGGGTGCAGGGTTGTAGTAGGCTTGGAACCTATTTCAGAATGTATGGAGTGAACCCGGAGGAACCCGGGAACCCGGACTAGGATGCCTGGCTAAACACAAGCCATCGCAAACAATCAAAAATTTAGAGGCACTAGTTTGCCTAAACTCCATTCCTGTGGACTGTTGGAGCCTCAGAGACACTGGAACCCAAGAAAATTCGTATATGAACACAGAGAAACTCCACTCTCACACATACACTCACACACACACATATGAATTCATTTCTTCGTGGGGACTGTCCATTCATTTCTAAGGGAAAAGCCCTAATCTTAACGATGACAAAGTTAACCCTTACCCAGCCATAACCATAAGTAACCAAACAAAACACAAGACTTCTGGCATTTTTAGTTTTAGTTTTGATTGCAGTCACAGATTTTTATAAACTTGAGTTTCCCCATGTATATTGGGAATTATTTCAAGGTCAAAATAACAGGTTTTTATTATATTGTGGGGATATTTGGTCCCCACAATATCATATATACATAATCCACACACAAGTCAAGTTCAGGTCAAGTTTAAAATATAGAATCATGCACTGTACTACTGTGCAGTGAAATGCTTTTAACAATTTTTACCATTGACCCCACAACCCTGGCGGTATGAAGCCACCCTTTTTATTTATATCTATTTATATTATTTGGACCATATTCCAGACCCAAGAAACCGGTAGAGCTGTCCCAGCCATATATGAGGCTGAATTGCCCTGAATTGTTTCGTGGGGTTTCCTGTGGATACCAGCCCTTTCCGGAAAATTCATCAGAGATGAAGGTCTGAAATCAATACGAACTTTATCGACAGCTCCCTCATCGGCAATGAGGGCGGAGCGGATGTAATGGAGCCTCGCGTTTGTCTTTGTCAAGATTCCCACGTTTGTGCTCGTTTCATGACAGCATGCATGCGAGGTGGGGGAGGAATATGTGTCTGATCTCATCTCGCAGGTCTGGGCCGTAGCACCAGGAAACAGGCATAGTTTGGGAGGGGCCTAGGGGTGTGAGCTTCACTCTTCTTACAAAAGAGGCCACGGCCTGCCAATCCTGGGGGCTGACCATAGCTACTCCCGAGGCCACGATCCCCGTGATCCTTTGGATCCTCGGCCGACAGCGGGCCGGCCTCTGTGGAATTCCGTGTTAAGGGCGCGACGCAGAGTAATTACTTTGCCGCGAGATGCGGCTGAATCCGTAATTGCTTCTGGCGGGCCCGGGGAGCACGGGGGTCAGCGGCTGCCGTGCGTTTCCAAGCGGCCCAAACGTGAGACACAGAGTTGGTGTGGAATTAAGACACAAATTGGAATTCGCTATCATCCCGCGCTGTTGGCCAGGCTTCCTGTACATATGAGTGCAGTTAATTGTGCTCGTTCATTTTTTTTTTTCTCATTTGACGTAGCTTTAGGATATATCACAAATAAACAAATCACGCAACTCAAAGCATAGAAAAATATCCAGGAATGCCGCTCAATGGACATTAGACCTTGGTTCTTTTACCAACTGTTTATAAAAAGGTTATTTTTCGCATTAAGGCTAATGCCATCGCAGCACATGGCAGCGTTGCAGAGAAGGTGCCTACGGCTAGCGTTAAGGACAAGTGGTGTCCCAGTTCTCGTGGAAGGACAGAAATGCATTATATTCTCCCAGCACGCATAGAGTGAGTCGAGACCCTTCTCTAATGGCTGCACCCCCACAGACCGAATCCACTCCAGAATCCAGCCAGACGCCACCACTCGGCCTTCCACCAAGCTGCACTGTGTTTTTGTCTTACCCCCCGTTTCCCTGAACTAAGGGAAAAATATCCAGGTACAGTGGTGAGGTTCTCCAGCACAGGCCCCATTAGTCAGGAGGGAGGTGATGTATTGGTTCCCTTCCTGCAGAATTTAAATTAGCCACTCAGAAACTGCTTTGCAAGTTGCTCCCATTTTGTAGAATATTGTGTTCTAATTTGATATCGTCTCTCAGGACAAATTAGGGTCTTTTGTACCAAACGTTGGTTGTTATCGGCCTACTGAGAACAGGAATTCAAAATACTAAAGCTACACCTTCATGACATGAAGGCTTCCCGTTTTCTCTTGCCCATAAAATGTAAGCTGACAGACTTTAAAGAACCGCAGTCAGAATGAACAGCTGAGTCACACTGAAGAGTCAGAATAATATACAGTGTATACTATAATAATATGTGACCAGATTAGACTTCCTGCCTACTGTATGCAGAACTAGGGGAAATCCACCTTAAAGCTGAGTGTTTTACATGTGAGTCTTTATTTACTGTGAAAGTACCTGAAATAACATTTATAGTTTTTGATTTTTTTGTAATTAATTTTAGTAGAACTTAGTAGTATTGTACCTGTATTGTAACTGCCAGGTTTACATAATTCCCAGTGTGTCTTTTTAACCAGCCTATGAACTACTTAGGCTACATTCATATTGCAAGTCTTGTTGTTCAGCTACAATGTTTTTGCTCAGATCAAATCTGCTTGCCTTTACAGTTGACAGTAACAGTATATTACTGTAATGTGAATGCATCCCTCCCCCAAAACGATACGCATGTGTGCCTTGATATGATTTTGCATGACTCATCTGCGTCACCAACAACGAAATCACTCAGCACATGCGTATAGGCAATAAACTACATGAATTTCGAAAGTGACTAAAATCCAATTTCAAAAGATTGTATTTCTGTGTCTGCACAGCCCTGAAAACGTCAGATATGTGTTACTGTACACTAAGGCAAAACAGTTTGAGTCACTTCAGCCTGGTAATGCGAACATAGCCTTATTCATCTGAATGAATCATACGGACCATATTAGGGGTATAAATGAATATTGTTTTTGAAATTTTAGAATCTATCAGGATTGACAACTTTGGTCAGCTGGCTGGAATGAGATGTTCAAATCAAGTCTGCACACACATGCACATACATTTACATGTCTGTAACAGTTTTGTTACTTTGCAAATAGTCCGTAGGGTCTGCAAACTAACCCAGAGCTTTTAATGTACCTAATTTTAGGTTTATGATGGAATAATATAGATTTGCCGTAAGATTTCTTGCATGAGGTGAGAATCGAGAGCGCCACACCAAATGTGCGAGAGTTGCCAGCCCTGATATACAGGCTGAAAGTTCGTATAGCTGCTGATGTTTGTAAGATGAGACAGGTAGTCATGCTTCTGCTCTCCAAAGACACCTACTATAAACAAAAACTGTATCTAAAAGTCCACATGAATTGAGATGCTGATGTGTGTGTGCATGCAGGACTCTGTATGTGCTGAGGAGCTGGGGACTGAATTACCATTACTCAGATAATTTAACCTGTTATACAGTTACTGTGCCTGGTTAACTGGTAAAGTGAATTGTAGCTCTTTTCTTCATTTACTTCATTTAAGATTTCTGGTTGCGGTGTGCATGGCGCATTGTACCCGAGTATCGCTGGAATGCTATGCTGGATTGCTGAATGAAAGAAGAAAGCTTTACTCATCACATGCGAGGTCCAGAGTTTGATTTATGTGTGAGAGAGATAGAATTATAGAGGATTATAGAGTCATAGATGCTTAGGTTAATTTTGACTTCCACAGCACTAGATTAACCAGACATTAATGTTAATGTCACAGCGTGAATATGCTAAGAAAATTCTGGAGAAAAATTTATCTTGGATTTATATCTGCATGACACGCTTAGCCATCTCATGTTAATAAGAAATGTATTTTAAGAAGGATCTATATCCAGTGACATTTTTCGAGGTATTAGCTTTTGAATCATGTAGCTTTCATAGAATTCTGGTGGTGTATCCTTTAGCTTGAAGTGAATGTATTCTACTCATTGAGTTTAGCTGGTAATCTTGTGGTTTGTGAGTTATAACTCTCTATCTGACTTCACATAAATGAAAAAGAGAATTTGTTTTGTCCAGATAGGGCTGGGCAATATGGCCTAAAGATAAAATCTCAGATCTTATGCCTGATTTAAGACTCCGATTTAGATTTAATTAAAAATAAAAAAAAAGCAAAACCATTATTCAAATAAGCAGTAAACATTCTTTGTACTGCTGTATAGATGGCCCAGGACTGCTTTGGTAAAATACTTTTGACTTTGTAGCTCTTATCTGGGGTCAATTTTATTTAGCGCGTGAATGAACCCAGTGTTTTTTACACTGTATATATGCGTACAATATCATTGACATGAAACATCACTGCATCTGTAATTTCTTTCAACCAGGATCCCTTGCTATCAATATGAAAAGGATGCTGCTTTTGTGACCTGCGCTTGGAGGCGGCTGCTAGTTCGCACACCTCATAGAGCTACACGCTCCTTCCAATCAGCTGCGTGCCTCTGTCTAAGATGCTAAAATACGTTGTGTGTGCTGTTATCTTTAGTAGCCACGAGTTTCAGAAAAACTTTTCAGTGGCCAGCGGTTTGTTCTGTGGTGGACTCTGCATAAGCAAGCGACTGAGGAGCCGCTGCCAGTTTTCGAGATGAGCTCCTCGCCTGCTGACACATGTGCTGCCGGCTTGCTGTCGCATGTTGGCGTTAAAGGCTCGACAGAGAACGGTCCAGCATGCTGTCATTTACAGAGCCCCTGAATAATAAAAAAATGCACATAAATAACATTTGAGAACATCACAGGCTCCATGTTAATTAGTTAGTTTAAAGTGAATCGCAATTTCCACTTTACACGTCGTTCTAAATAAAAAATTCTAATTCATTATTAAAATCGATTTATTGGCCAGCTTTAATTCTAGACCACAGCCGACAGAATACTGGGTTTACATTATTAAAACCACCAAAACCAGCTCCTCTCTCTCGCTCTCTCTATTTTTCCAACTGGAATTACAGCCATTTCTTTGTCTACTCTGCCAGCATTCCCAGTGAGGCTTCCATATCTACTCCCAGTGAGGCTTCCATATCTACTCGCATGAACAATAAATGTCAGAAGTGAGAATGACTTCCCAGCATTTTGGGATGGTACCATGCATGTTGCCAAATAGCTAACATGCCGCTGCTACTGGTAAGGAGGAGTAAGTAGAAATATGGCTAAATCCTAATGGGATCAAGACCTAGTATGGAGGAGGTATCATGGCGAGGTGACTTCTAAGGGTGCCATTTGACGTGTCAGGAAGATGAGCACAGTTGCTCTGGGAGTGGGAGGTGGCACGAGACGGGGGATTCAGATTTTTTGATGTCCTCTCTAGAGGCAGAGGCCCAGAGAGTCTGACTCTCCGCACTTCCACGGTCTGTGAACATACCCGGCTGGAGCGTGACCCAGCCAGGAACCCACGGAGGCTTTGACAGGCCTGTCTCTGCCAGGATGATGGCGACCACTCTGAGCCTTCTCCCTGGGTTAGATGAAAAAAAGGCTGAACCATTTATTTTTATTTTTAACTGACAGTTACCTCAGGTTCCCACCGGGGTAATCACGTCTTAAAAATAACAGCTAAAACTGTTCAGATCGCCAAACTCGCTGGTGAGCGCTCAATACTCGGCAGCCATTTAGCCACTAATGGCTGCTTGTTTTTCCATTGCATAGTCGACAGTTTAAGCCTGAGCTTAAAAAAACATCAAAGACAGTTTATTATTTACGTCTGTTTCCATATGTGGTCAAATGCATGTGGATCCTTGCAAGTATGCAAGGACAATGTTTCTGCAGCCAAGTGATTGTGTAGCCTATTTAGAGAAGTAGTAAAGCTGAAATATCTTGCTCAGAGGCACAACATCTGCATTTTCATTATGCTTTATGCCCAGAACCACCTGGACTGGAGTTTGGAACTTTTAACTGCCTCACTGTGAGAATTGACTTAGGTTTACAGCACTGGGTCGATCGAATACTTTGCACTGCACTGAAATTCAGGTCTTAGCCAGAATGAAAACAGAGAAGTGGTTTGGCTTCTGTCACGCTGCTTGTTTGCACTTCATTAGGCCACTTACTTTACTGTGACTGCCTCCATCTAGCCTGATAATGGCTCCGCGCGTGTTTTTCTCTTCAATTTCTTCAACTGAAACAACGGTATGGGGGGAATTACTGTACGACCAGAGCGCTGGTTCAAATTTTCATTGAAACAAATGGGGCTTAAATTTACATTTGCTTAACCTTGAACAGGCTGAGTCATAGTGTATGTTTAATCGTCATTGCATCTAACAGTAGCAATTATTGAATTACCTTTCATTTTATTTGCTTTAAAATTCACTTACTGTATTTATTAGTATTATGTTGTACAGTCATGTGTCGCTTAACAATGGGAATACGATCTGAGAAATGCCTCGTTAGGCAATTTCATCATTGTGTGAAGGTCATACTATATATACTGCTATGCACCTAGGCTATATGTTTTATCCTAAATAATGCTAACAAGAACAACATAGTAATCACATAAACCAGCAACAGTTGTTTATTATAAAGTATTATGTCCTGCACATAATTGTATGTGCTATACCGTCGTATCGCGGGCAGAGCAGTAGGTTTGTTTACACATTATACATGGGAATTTTTTTCACCGAGCTGTACTATAACGAGTGTCGAATGACGTGACAAAGATGGTGATTTGATTAGATTTGAATAAATGAGTCTAATTTGGTTCATTTGAAAACAAATAATTTCCCAAGCAATTGAAAGATAATCTATTGTATTCCCTATTTGGTGGGTCGGCTGAAGTCTATAAGGGGTCTTCTGCAATACGGGGTTAATCCTTAGGAGTAAGACACCACCAGAAATGCCAACAGACCGGCTCTTCTGGCTGTAGACATTCCATCCAATCCCAGTTTGGGCATCAGCACCATGGTGAACAGATTTGATAAAGTCTGGTGCTTTCATTCTTACTTGGCTCCAGTACACCAGTAGTGGTAATGGAAAATGTTTCGGGAAGACACAAAGAATTGTTGAGGTTTGAGTCATCTTCAAATGCCGGGGTGCCTCTGATTAAGACGCCTGGCCTGCTGAGTAAGCTGGATGTAAGTGGAAGCCCCTACTAGATGACAAATTGATGAAATGTTAATATCAGTGGCATGCGGTACTTATTACAGAACTAAATCAAGTTTAATTAACAGCATGAAGGTGTTCTGAAACAAAAAGGAACCGCGTCAACATGGGTATTCATCTATATTACATGCAAAGCATACTTCTGTTTTATTGGGATACCTCTGGTAGTATAACCCAATAATTGTAATAATTCCAGCAGTGACACATGCCATTTGCCAGCATGAAACACTCGAAAAGCTTCTTCAATTATGAAGGCAATATTGTTAAGCCCTAGTATTAAGATTAAAATACACGTTAAAGATTTTTCACTTGACTTCAAGTTAACCTTCAAGTAAAACTCACTGCCATTCTAAAGAGTCAAAACAGTTTAAACAGGTGAAGAGACTGATACATGTCCTTTAGAACAGGTAGATTTTTCTCCACTGCTCATTAACATAATGTAGATTGATTGGTAGACTTCATGTCACATGAAGTCCTTGTCACATGACTGTTTCTCACTGTTACTAAGAAAGCATGTAATGAATGAAAAGTATAATCTCTGTATTTTCAATAATTATTATAACAGCATGCAAATGCATGGTAATTTTCATGCAAAATTTTTAAGTTTAAATTTTGAAATATTCTGTTGCCAATTGGCTACAGCCATCATCAGTTTTAAGCACGGGAAAATTTGACCCCAGAGTTTAATACAATATAGCTTCAATCTCGGTATTTTTCAGATAAACTGAACAGGGGGGAAAAGATTGCAAAGATGCATGCTGCAGGTTGTAGAAAATATTGTCTGATTTCACTCTGTTGACTGAACAGGATATCACACATATAATGATTTCACCGCTACCATTTTCAGTTAAAGCCCTTATATTTTTTCGTGGTTATGTCTGTGTGTACCTCCATGCACATAAAAGAGGTACCCTCAGAGGAACTAGGCACAGATCAAACAAAGTCTGTGTGCATGGCCCTTTTCTCAGCACCCGAGACCAATCCTCACAGACTCCATGGCTACCTCTCGCATTCAGCTAACCCATTCTCTTACGCTTGTCTGCAGAATAGGTTGACTTCGACCCTCTCTTCTGCTTTAAACAGCATTCTTTCTGGAAAGCCAGTGTGGTTCAGAGAAATCTGCATCGGGGTTGTTTTAATGCTGAGTACCACTCAATAGGCAAACAGAGGCTTTAAAAATTCAGCAGAGATTATTTTCCCACCATAAAATTAAATAGATTTAGTAAAAGTCAGCTCCTCACTCTAAGCCTCCCCGTTTTCTTTCAGTCTAAAGAGCCTTAAAGACGTCACACGTGCATTGTCCTGGTCATTATGACTAGCCTCTAATTTTTTACTTTAGAGAAAGGATAGATGTGGCACACATCAACTCACCATTTATGTTTCATTCATTTACTGGATGCTTTTATCCAGATCTGGAACAGTAAATGCAGGGAAGTAGTGAAAGTGTGTGTAATACAACACAGGTCAATAATGCAAATGGAAATTTGGCAAAATAGTGGAATTTAGTGCTATGTTATTTTCATCTGGTTCTAATGCTGTATAAAAACAATTCTAAAATATATACAAAGTGCCCGCATAGCAGGCTTCAAGCCTGCGGTGTTTCTGCACTAAGGTGCAGGTAAGAGGTCAATCTTGAATATCTATAATTGCAGCTCTTATAGAGAATGTGGTGTTTTTGAAAGTCACCTGTCATACAGCAAGGTTTATCGTTGTCCAGGGTGATGTTGAGGTTCTGGATAATTTGGTGTGCCGCAGACAGATGCACAGGGGATATCTGTCTTGGACATGTTGGTTATCTTATAGTATATTACTGATTAGGAAATCAGGCAAAAGAGTTCAGTGTGCAAACTAGATTCTAATAGCCTGTATGTACAGTATGAAGGCTGAGCTATAGCGCAACAGCCAGAAATATATAAAACAACGATACAGGTCATGACTAATTAGTACAACCCGAAACACCCAAAGACTCTTAGCCTATTCATGTCTCTACACAAAATACATGAAATCTGGCCTATTTTCTGTTTGTTTTGAGAATGTGCGTATTGAGGTCACGCAGATTCTCTGAACATACTGGGCCAAACAGGAACCTCGGGCGATTTTTGTTGGTCATTTCGAATTTGGTGTTGGGCTATTTTTTTTTTTTAAACAAAAGTGCCAAAAAAAATTTAGTTAGCTGGCCGATATTGCAACAGCTGCTTGCTTGATATGCTGCTGGTTAATAAAGACCAAGTCTTTATTAACTGCTGGTTAATAAAGACGTGATCTTGTCGGTTGCTAGTTGATATTTTTTGTAGGCAAACTGTTATTTTCCGCAATAGTTTTGTACGTGATAGAACCAGAGAACTGCAGTTTCTCAGATAATAAGAATCCTCAGAGAATAACTGAGACATGCAGCATATACAGTCCATCAGGAGCTAGGAAGCAAGGAAGTGCAGCTTCTCCATAATTGCTACTAATATTCACCTTCTTTTCACGAGACCTGTCAATATCACAGACAGATAAATGGCTGGCAAGGCAGCATCCAAAAGCCAAATATAAAAACCCTATAAAGGCATCACAGTGTGAAATGTACGAACTACAACAGTCCCAGCCACCGTTAACCTTTAATCCTCGGAAGCCATCGTTCCATCCATTTTAATTTGAGGACGACAAATTGCAATAAACCATCGGCAGCAGCAGGAGATTTATGGCCCGCTTGTATTAACTACAAATTACGACAAAAACGACAAATGGGAAACCTCCCAAGGCGCCGAAATGTTATCCTTTATTCATTTATTTATTTTGGATCCCGGCTGTCGCCAGATAAACTGCGGAAGGGGAGAGGGGTGATCTGGAGATGCCCACCCACACGAGGGCCGCCTCCTGAATTCTGCAGACTTTCAGTTCCCAGCCTTGGCGTCTGCGCGGGGCTTCCAGCGGGAGGACTCAGCGGGCCGACAGCGTAGAGTCCAGCCTGCGTGACATTTTCACAGATGGACGGCCAAAGCATGGAGGCAGCAGCGGCGTGATCTCCACCGCTGAGGATCTCCCTTAGGTGGAGCCGAGGACAGCTGCCTTTTTTTCCCCAAACAGCCCTCCCAACAGGAGGCAATTAGCACCCGAGACCTTATGAAGAGGTCAGGATGGCTGCGAGGGGGGGGGCGGGGTCATTCTCCAGAAGACATAAACAGAAAATGAAAGGATATATATATTTTTTTTACCTCCACTGTAGTTGAAATGCATCAACCCGGCACCTTTGATATCAGCTCCAAGGTTAAAACCGCAACATCCCCGGCTATTGACAACCAAGGTCTGCGCGCGTGTGGGCGGGAGCGTGTGCAGTCGGAGGAGGGATGGTCTGATTCACCTTCGGCGTATGTGTGAGAGGCGTCAGAATGCCATCTATCTGAGGCTAAGCAATGCGTGGTGCTTTCGTCCACCAGAGAGATGGTTCCGGGCAATTCAGCTGAGAATTATTTCATCCCAGGCTTTGTCCTGTACGTTAATCGTAAACAGCGGCAGGTTGTCGTCTAGGGGCAAGGTGGGTATTATTAAAGCTGAAAAGGTGAATATGGAGCAACTCATGCCACTATTCCATGCACACAAATCTTGATCTCATTTAGGTTTCATTTTCCCAAATTACTTGCTGCCAGTTGAATTGATTTAGCATTTTATTTAACTAATTCAAATCAACTACACCCAGTGCTATACAAAGCTTTTTCCTTCCATTCCACATCCTAATGTCTGAGCACTCTACCCATTTGGCACCTTAGCCATCATATAACAGATAACATACAGACTTCAGAACCAAAAGTTCCTAGCTTTTGTAAATTACCCACAATGCACAGTGGAGTAGCAACATTGACTGCAGCCTGAAATGTAAGGCACATACGAACATACAGACCATGTACTGCTAATTAGCTCTGTAATTAAAGTGTAATTAAATTTGTTACTTTTGTTGATAGGTCAATAGCAATACAATTATGACAGAAACACCAACTGATTCTCTTTCCGCACCTCTGTGGAAATGCCACCGCAGCCTCATACTCTACCACCGCCCCCCCTCGCCCCCCAAACTCCCCCTTGTTTGGCCTCAGCCGTGTATCGATTTTCCAGTCACTCAGTGACGGAGGAGGTTCACGTTAAAGCAAACAACCTGACCACAATTTGGGACACAGGAAAGGTGCTGCTGGTCACTGACAATGGCATACCCCAAAGGCAAAGCCTGAAAGCGTGCTTGGAATTAAGAAGAATCCCACTTCCTTTATTGAGAAGCCGTCTTGCAAACTTGCAAGAATATTATCGCCCATAAATCGATTTTTCGACCACTTCGCCCAGCCAGGGTTTGGGGAGGGGTGGGTCACACCCTGAACGGGATGCCTGTAGTCGCAGGCATTTTATCTTTCCTGAATTTGATTGATACAGTTTGAAGTCTCCGAGTTTACACAAGGAGTTTGCCGGGAGCCAAAGTGACAGCGTGGGGGCAAGATTTGGTTCCGCTAAAGCGAGAACGGTAAGCTGCCGGCAGTGCAGGAACCGCGCGCGGTGTTCCAAAGGCAACCCTGCCACGGGGTCGGCTGCAGCGCCCATCCCGCCATCGATCCAGGCCGGCGAGCGCAGCCTCGCAGCTACGCTTGTGTAACTTTGTGTATGTGGGAGTGATGGAGAGCGAGCGAGAGAGAGCAAGAGAGAGAGAGAGAGAGAGCGAGCGAGCTGTCCTTTACTCAGGAGCCCAGGGACACTGCCGGCAGCTTCCCCGCCCTGAGCGCCAGAGTGCTTGCAGGCTGTCCAAAACCACAAGCCTGCCTTTCCTCCGCCTGCACACAGAGGGCCCGCGCACAGATTGCCAGACCTGCCACTGGGGGTCGGCAAAATGGTGTAAATTTACGAAATCAGATGCCTTCTAAGCGTGTCTGCTTCGTTGAAAATAAACAGTGCCATGCTGATTACTCATGGATATGAGCAGAGGGCCATCAGCATGGTCAGAGACCCCTTGGCTATTTGAGTTCTATCAAGCCTCTCTATTTTATATGATTAAAAGTTGTTAATCTGGGATTTTGTTGTTGATCAGGGATTATCATACTAGGTTAGCTAAAGGGCCTACTATGAATGGAGGCCCCTGTGCTTCTACCTGGGTGAGCCTGTGCGTTAAGGCACCCTAGGTGTGAGTAGCTAATGCGCAATGAGGCTCTCTCTGCCAAATTATATGATACTTGCTAGCCTCACTTTCCCAGCTGAAAGGAAGGTAGAGCATATGGATGGAGGCAGAGAAACTTCAACCTTCATTCAATCAAGAGG
>JAODKM010000043.1:12814983-12835167 GCA_026780845.1 Petrocephalus sullivani
AAAAGCATTAAAATTTGCTTTCTCAATTTACTCAGCAGTTTGGGGGAAGGACAACAGAGCATAGCAGATGGGGGAGTTAAAATTACAGCTCATTAATAAATACGAAGCCGGCATTTTGTGAGAAGCAGGTGTTTTTTTATTCATATTGGGCACAGTGCCACCTGGTGGCTGCATGTTGTCAATAATGTTTACTTTCAATGTGATGTCAGCAAGCAAATAGTAGCAGACTTGTGCCTGAATATTGTTATAAGTGCTGGAAATACTTGCCTGGAGAAACATCCACCTCACTTGCATAGCAGCATAACTAAAAACAAGAATACTTGTTAGTATGTTTTCTCTCATTCTGTCACTCTCCTTTTGACCTGTGGACTCCTGAACAACAAAGAAACATTATAGCTATTTTACAGGTTCTTGCAAATTTGTGCCAGATAAGCTGGTGTATAACGACTGAATGGCCCACTGTGAAAATATTTCTTGAACAGTGTAAAATGCCTGCTGTGTACCACTTTTGCCTAGAAGTCAAAGTTCGAGTCTTTTCTGCAAAATCCCTTCACAAAGTTGCCATGGTGAAAGGACAGTTTGAACTGTTTCGCCAGAGTGGCTAAATCTGCATGAAATCGAGGTCTTCTGCATCTGTGTGACCATTCTGGAGGTGTGGTTGTGTGTATGTAAGTGTGTCACAGTCACATGTGTCAGAGTGTTCCGCGCCTGCATGTGTCATTTGCTGATCTCCCCATTTTGTCCCATTCTTGCTACACTCCGCCCCTTTTCAGATTTTCTGCCAATGAGATTGCAGTAAGTGGACAGAGGAGAGGACCCCGTAGCTTAGATCTGAAGTCTGTTATGTTGGTCTATCTCAGTTTATTTTTCAAAAATGTTGAATAAATAATATAGTAATAAATGGAATTTTTGCACCTCTGGTTATCAAACTAATTACTCGACATGTGTGAATAGTAATAATGAATAATTAATTCAGATTATAACAATAACAAATATCTATAATCTGTCACTCACATTATTTATAAAAAATGAAGGCAAAAAATGCACATATGCATCTTGTTTGAGAGTGCAAGCCTGGTGTCATTTTCTCCATTTTTCATTGCCACCAACCTTAAATCAACCAAACTGATAAGTTCTATGTTTTCGCCATATTATGTGTGTGCCTTTTTGTAATTTGGAATATGAAACATGAAGATTAACTGCAACAATTGAATGACGATGCAAGGAACGGTGGGAAATATATCGCCTCATCAAATAACCATCAGCTTGAAGAGGAAATGAACCGGGCTTCCGGAATCAGAGCGGCGAGATCGCTGCCCGGCAGGACAGGAGCCTTGTTTTCGGCGAGCTGGGTAAAATCCTGTCAGGGTTTGCGGTGCATCGAAAGGGATTAGACAAACACAGCGGTAATGAGACAGATAGGGGACGAAATTGGAACCGCATCTCTGATAGGATAAACCTTTGAAGACGAAAGGCAGGAAAATGGCATCATAAACACGACTTGCCTCCTCTATCTATTGCACGCTGCGTCATGGAGATTTGCTAAATGGAGCAAAGATTAGATGAGTCATTGGCATTTAAATAATGCGAGGAAGCAAAGTAGACCAATCAAATGTTTTTTTTCCTTCCCAGATGCTTCTGATTGAAAAGAAAATAGATTCCACAGCATTGCTGATCCATCATCTGTATATCTGACTGTAATATAATTTTTTTTTAGATAAAATACAAGTCTCTAAGCTGCTGTTTTGTCCTTGACAGACTTCGTTCAAAAATAAGTAAAAATCTATAATAAGTAACCTTTTGGGAACAAAAGCATGAACCATTAAACAAATAAAGACAGCCAATGACTGAAGACAGCCACAAATAGCCGCGAATCCAGGTAGGAGTGAGCGGAGCGGGGCGACGGGCAGAAGTGATGCCTGGTAGTTTTATAATTAAGGTGTCAGTGAGAAAGTGTGATTCTAGCAGCCAGCTGCTGAATGCAGAGGAAGAGGCTGCTGGAGTCATGACTGCCATCGCAGCACGAGCTGGACCCAACACCAGGGAGAAGCTCATGGACCTTTTCTGATGTTTCACGCTCATGTTTTCACGTCACATATGATGTATGTTTGGGCAACTCTGGTTATTCTAAAGTGGGATTAAGTATAAAGAAGCTAAAAATAGCAAAAAAGGTTCATGGAGGGATGAATGAAAAAAAAAGGATTGAAATGATCCACCCCTGCATTATTCTTCCATAAAGTCCTGTACTGGGTTGTACTGGGCCCAGAACACAGGGGCATCCTGGATTGGATTGTCAATTGTAGGATACAAGGATTTAAATTATCTATATATAGAAAAATCTTGTACATAATCTATCTCTCAGGACCTCATATAGTCAAATACATCACAGCTGCTCATGCAGGCAGAATTGAGTAGTAGCAGCTCCACAGACCTTCTGGTGGTGCTATGAAATGATAGAGCAGCTGAACGTGAATTTGAGCCCAACTGAAGTTCAATAAATTAACTTGCTAAATAAGATCAAGCATCAAGGGGTGTCTCCTCTTCTCGGTGTAGATAAAGCGGATTCATTTAGTGCACTACACCATGACGGCAGCGACGCAACAGAATGACGTCAAAGTTCAAGACGAGCAGGATGGACTGTGCTGACAGACCACTGTTCCATCTCCTGTCTTTAGCAGTCATGTGATCGAGAATAAGTCTCCTCTCACAGTTGAACCACTGCACTTTCCTAGGAGACTAAAGTCACATCTGCAAATAACTATGTCATTCACAGGGTTCATATTTTAAACAATTTCCTCCAGCATAATAAAAGCTTTTCCAAATCCAATTCTTCAGTCTCTCTCGTCATCAGACAGACCAATAAAGTCAAGTCAACAAATGAAAAGAGCGAAGCCTCTATGGAAATTTCAGGTTTGACTGGTTTAGAATCCCGGCAATATGGAAAAACCTCCGCATTATATAAATAAAAGACTCAGCAAACAAAAGTTATAGTGCAGAGTTTATTACACAACAGATTTCTTTTTTAGCCCACACCAGGCAGCATGTGAACACTAGCAGGTGAATATTAAACTGTGAGATCCACATTATGGGGTGGTAGATCTCAATGAAAATATATGAATATAAAAAATAAAGCATAATCACCATCTGAACCTGAATGTTTTCATGCAGACTGAGTGAAACAGGACTCTTCAATGCACACTTTGTCTCAGGTCTGTGTGCCCCCAGTCACAGGACTCAGAACAGGGTCTCCTTTCCAACCAGCGTTGGGCGTGAGGGCTGAGAAGCAGGTGGGCTTTATAATTATAGTGAGAAACGTGTGAATCAGTTGGGATCATGCATGTTGATTCCTTTGATCTTAAAGTGGCTAGTTTGTTTATTCCGTAGGACATTTGGGAACTAGGGATGGACTGGCAACAATAAGCTTCCGATTGGGTTAGGGGGGTGGGGATCCCCCCTTGGTTTATTGTGCCGATCACAATCAACCATCAATCACCTTGTGGCGGTTGACTTTCAACCTGGAAACACACCAAGATGGACAGGTAAGTAGGGCCCCCCCGGTGCACAGGTTATATGATGCCGTGGCTGGGGAAGAGAGACCGGCTCACTGGGGACATTACGGAACTTCTGCACCTGTTGGAAACACCTGAGACAGAAGTGAATGAAAACAAAATTTTAAGCTGGAAATTCAGCTAAAATTTTTTATAAAATGGTTGAGGTATGTTGATAGCAACAGAAGATCTTTGATGGTCCTGTAGCATTTATACTGTATGTCCTACATCAGCTGCCTGTAGCAGCTCTTCAGGTAGCAGAAATGACAGGATACAAGGAGGACTGCATGGCCCATTGTCACATTTAAGGGCCCGTTGTCACAGGTCAAGAGTGCAGCTGCAAGTGCGGAGGGACAAGGAGTTCTGTGGAGAACAAACATCGGAAGAAAGAATTATTTTTTTTCAACATACAGGAACTCAGATGTCACGACCCAACAATTTTAGATGCTATCCAAAGCTTTTATAAAAAAAGTACCACAAAACTCACATAACAATTTTATACTTTCATATGCCAATATATAGACTCAAGAAATTGCATGAAGTCCATTGCAATTTTCCCCTCTTAAATTTGCCAGATTTCAGTTTCCATTTTGTTGTGTCACTACAGGACACACAGCAACCAAAATCCACACACATTGAACTGGGAAGGATTCAAACCCATAATCCCGGAGGTAGAAACTATCTGCCCTTCAGTAATCAAATATTTCTCAGCCATAATTATTTCATAGTTTGAGCCAATTACAGGCAACCTGCAATGTGGATGCATCAGAACGGTGTCATGTGATCCTCAATTCAATATGTGTCATGATTCTTTATACAAGGAATATGCAAGTTCCCGCTTTCAGTGTCTGCATTCAGACTATATCTTGGGTGTTCTTAAAGTTTTCTTCATATCACAAAGATAAATAAATAAAATTCCACACATTTGAGACAGGAAGCTTGACTGGCATTATATCCCAATTTAAGGCTTTTAGAAAATTTTCAATTACATGACTGACATCTGCTTGGCAGTGTTGTCTACTGGGTAAATTAAATGTATAATTTGCTGATTCTTGTCCATTTAGCAAGACAGCCAATGGACTAGTTAAATAGATATACAATGTGTGTCAATTCATAAACATTCATTAGCTATTGAAGTAAGAACAGATTAGCTTTGTCCGACTGGCTTTCTAGAACAAAATGTTCTTCAATAACAACATGAATTGGCTAGATAAAGCAGTTTTTTTTTAATTAAATGCCATACTGCTAAAACAAGGATCACAAAAGAAATGTCTGCCGTCTACCAACCTTCATGTTGGTGGCCCACAGACTGAAGAACGGTTGGACCAGAGCAATTAACACAGCCTGGTAAACATCACTGCACTTTGTAGCACCTATAGTACTAAGTTCTTAATTATTGGACAGAAACTTCATCTGAGGTTAAAACACCTAACGCCATGATATGCCCTAACGATGTGCTGACTTTTATATGTATGAAATCATCGTTACAGACACATTATAAATCACACCACATGCCGGTTTGTCACATTGTTGGAGCGTTCCAGAACAGCTGGTTATCTGTGCATTACAAATACCTCTCAGCAGTCAAGAAGCTCCAATTATTTCTCATTAGCCCATGCTGGTTGAGCCTCCCCAGTGACTTAGCCCCGCCCCCTCCCGCTCATTCCCGCCAGTGAGAACCGTCGACGGAGACACCGCTACCTCACTCAGCACTGGCCTCCTCCAATAGACGAAATCGTGTTCGGAGATGTGTAGGACAAGCCAAGGAGAGGGGCTGAAGGGAATTCTGCCGGGACAGGCTGGGAGGCTGCCAGAAAAAGGGCCATTCCCCTGTCTGGCGGATGCCACGGCAGTGTAAAAATGCCCTTAAGCGCATCAATGAACGCATGCAAACATGCAGATGTACACAAAGTTTGCTGGGCGTTTGCTGAGTCGTAGCTCGCCTGTCGTTAGAGTTTATCGTCACATGCTTGGCCAGCTAGGCTAAAGTACGACATCATATAGTTGCGCTCGTTCTTGCCAGGATTCTCGGCTCAGGAGGATTCATTATGCAAAAGGCTTCATGAATGTTAGAGCAGAATTTTTCTAGGTGGAGGGTACACGCTGAAGGGGGGAAAAAAAAAAAAAAAAAACACAGAGCCGGCCATCTGCTGATGCGGGAACATGGCGCGGACTTTTCAATTACCGTCGCCGACTTAAATGGCGCGAGGGTTCATTAATATGTCCCGGCTCTTAATTCCGGTCTTGCTCAATTAAACATGAGTCTTAAACCTGGCACGGAGTGCGGCCCTGGAGTGTAAGACCAGGGGAGAGGCGCTGCTCGGAGGTCTCGGCACGAGAGGAGCCACTGACTTCGACGAAAAGGTCAGCCGTGTAGAGGGGCATTGGCGCCATTGTTAGAAATGTCAAAGTGTCGCAGCTGCCAGGATGGCGGGCAGAACTTGGCAGGGATCTGCTGTCAGTGAAAAGGCCAAATTAGCTTTAGCGCCTAATTGAGCTTCTCATACATGCAGAACAAATGCGTCATTTCTGTTTTGCACAATGGTATTGTTTCCCGTACACAGGAACACAGAGTTTATTGCACTGACACAAGGCTAAATTAGTCTCCTCAATATTTCATTGTACCCACCACATTCATAAAAATTTTAGCTTAATAAGGTTGGTTTTAAATCTGTGCATGAGTTGCATTCGGGAAATGTTTGAATTGAATGCTGAATGCTGATTCACAAATTTCATTTATTTGAATCAATAAGAAAATAGCACAACTATGTGAATAATGTTCTTTTCAACAAGGCTCGCTTTTGCTACTTTTAAATGGTATAAACTGTGTTATAACTAATTTTAAACTGTCTATTAATGATTTGCAAAGTGTTACAACCTAATTAATAACTTGATTATAAACCATTCATAAAGCCTTTATTAAAGATAGTCGTATTGTAAAGTGGCACAGAAAAAATTACCTTTAATTTCTTTGTATTTCACTCTCTCTGTTCTACTCTGTTTTGTTTTGCACTTGCTAATGTATCCCAACACACCCATGTAAAGCACCCTGGGACAACTCTATTGTGAAGGGCACTATATAAAAATTATTTGAATCTAATTTAATTGAATACCTGAGGATATACTCAAAAAGTAAAATGAGCAGCACTACCCCAAATTCTGTCCCATATCAGCAATGGCTGAGAAGTGCTGCCACTTTCGAGAAAAGTTTTCATTGAAATCCAGCCTACAGCACATGGCACCTTTTACAGGTCTCACTGTACAAACCTGTTTGAACTTAGGTGAACTTAGGTGATCATTGTAGAGAGATTTAGCACAGCCGGCCCACTCAGGCACAAAATTTGTCCTTGGGCTCTTTGACAAATGGGTCACCTTGAAGGCATTGGTCTTTATTTTGGGCCACTTGTCCATGAATCTTTTCTGCTATGGACAGTGGTCCTTCTGCTGGATGGCTAGTTCTGTCTAAATAACAGAGGGAAATAAGAACTCAAGGCTGCCAGGGAAATTCAACAGTTCAGATGTCTTGTGGATTATAGCAGCCCTTTTGATAAGCTGTATGGTCTCTGAAAGGAAGCAGGCCACTATATCCACGGTAATGGCTTGATAACATTTTAAAAGGCTGACCAGCCTTACCCTTGTTAGCCATCTTAGCACCTCCAGGATGAGTGCAGAGTGCATTGTGGGAGAGTTCTGACTAGCCAGAAAGCTTTGCCTAGGAGTACAGATCTGTCTACAAGGTCAACCGTTGACCTCGCATTCAGCAACTGGCTGTAACTTGGAAAATAGGTTTAATGTGCACATATATTTTTGGGCTGAAGGTGTAAACATCATTTTGTCTCCAGCTGCACTCCTGTCCACTTGTTTGCCAGCAATCCCTAAATAACAACCTGGGAAAATCAGTCCCATTAAGCACAGGATTTTCGTCAGCTGGCTGGCGTGTGATTTTCAGTTTGGACCAGAAACCTGATTTGGACTATGCCTGCGCAGGAAGTACATAATTTCCATCCGTTTGCTCGATTTTATGAATTGATGATTAACTATTTTTTTTTCCAGAAATGAAGCCCCTACAGCTACTTTTGCAGACTTTAAGGCTTAAGTATAATACTCTGATAAAAACCTGCTCACCCTTTTGATTTAGCTCATTTTTGGTTTATAATAGAATACTAAGGTTTGGTGTGAGATCTCTTCTGTGAGTGTGAGATTTCATCTGTGAGCATGAGAACGTGAGGTTAAGGCTGAAAGTGTGAGTGTCACGCCAGGTGCGTGACAGCTGGCAACCCTGCAAGCAGTAAAACTACTTCAGAAAAGGGCAGGAAGTGCCCAGCTGGATATAATCCGGAAAACAGCTCCGAACCCCAAGGAACTGTATTTGACTGTGCTGTTCGAAATGATTCACATAATTTTAGAGGGGAAAAAAACAACCATAAGAAGAGCCTTGTGTGACCATGCAGTTGTATTCACTGAATTTTCAGTCTCAGGTTTCCTTGTTTAGGCTGCTTCTGGGTCACTGGATTTAATGTAAATTGGAGTTTCTGCATTATATTTAATGACAATAAAGTTTTGCTTGTGCAGGAAGTCACAGGACACTAGAGTCCCCTGTCCCCACCCCCCCGCAGGCATCGTTTTGAATGTGATGATCCGTTTCATGGCCAACTGGACCATCACGACAATGGAGAAATCACCCTGAAAGCAAAGTTATCGAAGAATTAAGATATCTCTCAGGCAGACTATGAAGGTGAACCGGCCAGCTGGCTGCATCATGTGACCTGGGACATGCAGAACTCTCTGGGGGATAGCTCCACTACAACACCCAAATGAAAAGCATCATCCCTAAAAGACTTATAGTCATTTGCGAAGCGCCACCCTCCTGTTTCGTGGGGTATGTTAGAAATGTGATGAACGGATGCACAGCCGAATGTGACTCTCAAATGAATTTAAATATTGTAATCCAAGCGGAAGTCCTGATTCTGTCTGTGTCAGGCCAGTGACATAATTACCAGTTTTAAAAAGACACCGCGTATTCCATTGAGTTTGGTTGTCAATGGCAAGTAGGCTAAATTATGAAGGACCACAGAGCCACCCTGCCCTGGATAAGTAAGAGATAAACCACTCGAGGGGTGCAGTTACATGAAAATAATCAACGACAACTTGGTGTAATGTGGCCCAACACGAAGTGAAAGTGGTTTATCCCACTGGTGAACCGGATGAAAGATAATAAAAGAATAAGCAAGTCACGTAAGCAGTCATTCTTATCGGCATAATTTATGAGTAAAAGTCACAAAGGTTTTTATATTAACATTAAAACGTGTTAATATATAATTGTTATCAGGCTGCTGAAACTACCCTTGCAGTTACACGAAAATAATCAACACCCATGTGACAGAAAATAGTATTTATCAAAGCAGCCATTTAAATGGTGGATAGACAGATGTATATTCAAATACAAGGTACAGAAGGTTTGGAATCAGACACATTAGGTACTGACTAACAGCACGAGGTATTAGTGTAAGGGTGACTCAATGGATAGTGCTGAGGCTTAACAGACCTCCAGGGCTTGGAGGTTTAACTCCCACTAATGTGTATGAGCTTGCAAGTCCAAAGACATGCAGTATGGTCCGGCTTCACGGGGGGGGCAGGGTGGGCCTGGCCCACCTAATCACAAGGCTGGCCCACCCAGCCAAGAGGGGGGAAGTGATTTTTTTTATATATAATTGCCCCCCCCAAAAATCTTCCTGGAGCCGAGCCTGAGTATGGCTAATTCACATCTCTACAATACATGTAGTGTACGATGTGTAATAATATCATACATACGAGGTACTTCATTATATCACTTATATACAAGTAACTTTATGCTGCCTCAATAAGTAATATCGTTGCCTAATGCAACACTGAAGAGTAGCGACGATTTTATGGTTATTCAAGGACATATTATCAGCTGGCTTTGTCTGCTTTTTGTATGCATGTGACACAGATTTTCATGTCAGATTCTTCAGTTGTTTTCATTACGGTGCTAATAGGATCATTTGCACAGGATTACACACTATCAGCCTCTCTTTCTGTGTGATCTCACTTTAATTGTTAAGCAGACTCGTCTGCTGGCAGTATAATCTATGACCACCTTGATCTCGACATATCTACGACATATAATAGTTAGTAGTGCATTTTGCATGATTATACTATTTGAGACAAGATTCCAAATCAGAGATCCACACAAGCACTGCATTAGATGAGGAAAATATTCTGTGAGGACTTTATATGTGAAATATGAAATGACTGAATAAAATGACGATAAAAATGGAAAACTGTTGTCCTTGGGGAGGAAGAATGGTAGCAGAAACAGGAGGGAAAGCAAAGCATCTTGGGAAAAGCAAATGACCTTTTGGTAACAAGGTCACGATGAACAGGGCTGTTCTTAAAAGAAAAATGTACATTCCTGCAGGTTTTCTGTTGTCACCAGTGCCCATGACGAGGACAACTGGGTTATGCAAATATTTTGCAGTGAGAATGAAGAGCCTTTCAGCTTTCATTGTAGTCATCAATTTAGGGGCCAATTAAGGAAGAAGCACTGAATCTTTAATTGGGATGTGAAGAGCTACATTTTAATCTTTGCTGAAATAGCCATTTAATGGTGAGCCGTATCTATGGAATGTACCTGTCTACTTAAAGTAAAATTCATCGCGGTGCCCAGTCATGGTGCTCAGTCTGCTGTGGGCCGTTTCACCATGTAGGGTCTAGGGCAAAATAAAAAAATATATGAATTGTGTTGCTTGCCTGTTGCAACACATAACGTCTAACAGCAAAGCAGAGGACGGACTAGAGGAGAGAGGGAGCGGAACGCCGGGCCGTCAGGAGACACAGCACGGTCTGGCCAGTCCTTGGCGATGCCCGGGAACGTTATTAGATGGGGGTGCACGGCATATGCCACACAAAGATGCTCATCCCTGAGATCAGGAGACATCCTTAAATAAGTCTCGCCCCACTGCTTGTCTGGCCAAGGCCACTGGGCTCCGGGGCCAAGCCAGTACACCTTGGGGCGTGAGTTATGTACATTTAAATGAGCTTCTCCTTAAATCCGGGGAGCGCGAGCTCAGATGGAACGGAACTGGGACTCGCTGGAGGATTAAGCCATTTTGGTGCGGTGGCTGAAAAGTGTAAGATTACCTTTGGCCCCTAGAAGCCTTTGATAGCTATGGAAAATAACTTTTTTTTTTTTTACTTTACATAATTACTTAGCACAGAACGACAAACCACCTTAATAGCTAAACTCAGAAAAAGCAAGAAAAAAATAGCGTCTTTTGTTACGTTACTTTTATTGATGTAGCAGGTGGTTTTTCGGGTAAATAAACATATGTGCATCAGAATGTAACGCTAAACAACGACTGTTTTCAAAGTAATAGCTTTTGCTTTCCCCAAGGTAAAAACGTTGAGTGAAATTAATTTATCCTCTGGAGGGAAGAGTGTGGGGAGCAGCAGATCTGCCTGTGTGCTATGCCGTCGCAGGGTGGCATGGGCATCATCGCGCCTTTCTTTCTTAACGGCAAACTTTACCGATGTCTGTTCTCGGCAGTCTTTCGAGTTTAGCTAGAGCACAGTTTTATTTATTGAATTCCCTTCTTACACTTTTGCTCCCTCCAGGGGCTGCAGTTTGTCACCTTGTGCCACCAGGTGTACCAGTCATTGGCGTTTTTCCTGCTGCACTCCCGGTCCATGAGGCCGCAGGTGGGGGGCGGGGGGGGGGCGGAGCATTGCCTCCTGAAAGGGGTCCATGGGGAAACCTCATCACCGCAACATTTCCATTTTAATTGCTGCAAATGGGTACAAATGTACCTAATTTAAAACAGCAAGAAGAGCACTGCCTCGCTTAATTGCGGTCAAACCGTCTCGATTTCCCAGTGCGCCGGGGTGGGGGGGCAGGGGGTAGGGGTGGCGAAAGCAGCTGACTAGGCAGATTTGGGGGGGGCTGTGATCGGCCTGGGGGAGATGGTGACTCAAAAGGGCAGCATCACTGCGGGAAACCTGGAGCTCGACCTCACGGAAATCCAGCCAAACACACGTCGTGAAATCCGTCATTTCAGTGATTTCTACATAACTTCTTTGCAAACTTTTTTTTCCCAGAAAAAAGGTTGACGCCCACTCAGCACAGGAACCCTAACCTTATGGGGAGGGAGAAGGCCAAAGCAGGTTGGGGGGTGTTTGCCCATGCTCAGAAGCCCTGCTCCATCCTTGCTGTGCTTCTGTTTTCCATCCCCTCTGCCACCTCTTCCCCTTCCTCCCTCCCTCGAGCCACCCCGAGGGTCCTGCCTGGCCCCCTTGTCCCTCAAACACATTAGACTCCCCTGTCAGACCCAATCTGTCTGTGCACTGTGCCAAGCAGCCCTTGGTGTCCGCGAGCTGTGTGCCCCCGACTCTCCCACCCCCACCCCAACCATGGAACCCAGCCAGATACCATCTCTCCTTTCCTCTCCCACCATTTATCAGCTTCAAAGCCATGACATCCATGACATCTTATTTTGTTCACGCTGAGCAAATGTGGAGATTGTCTTAAAAAAAAACAAAAACAAAAAATAATCATGCACTTGACACCATTCAGCTGTCATGCTGGTCCATGTATCGCAAACTTGGTACCGAGCCTGTCCATTTCCAATACACAGCCACACAGCAATCATTACACAGCCAGATTACACGAGGTTCTTTATGCCACTTCCCCATCTGTACCACCAGGGCTGGATCTAGGCATACGCAAACTAGGAAGCTGTTTAGGTCCGGACCAGCTGAATGCCCCTCCTCCACCAGAGGTGGGCAAGAGGTCCAGAGAGTAAAAATCCAGTCCAAGAATGTATTTAAGCATATTCTTGTCTTTGTGAAACACTTTGAATTACCTTGCATCTGAATTGTGCTATATAAATAAACTTGCCTTGATTTGACTAAGATTTTATTTCAACCAACCAGTTGGTTATATACAGTTACAGTCATGGCTTGCTCAACTGGTTGGCTGAAACAAAATCTTGGTCTGGACTACACTCCCTGCAATACCAAGTACTTAAGTTTTTAAAGCAAGAGTCTTGTCTGTGTTAACTTCCATGAAATAAGACACTGGGGGAATTAAGTGTCTAAATAAAAAATAGACTCCCTTTCTCGGGGGAAAACAGGATCAGGGCGAATTTCATGGCCCTCTGAGTCACGGACTGGCTGGGTGACCTGTGGATCTGTGCTTTTGTTCGGTGGCCATGTCCCATCTCTGCCGACGACGGTAAAAACACAGCTGACCTTCAGAGAATACAAAGCCGCTTTTCAAAGCACAATAATGACTTATTCAAAATGTATTTTTAAATACAAACTAAGTATTTCAGATTAGGAATTTTACAAAACCTTAGCATGTGATGTATTTTTTAAATCTTTATCTTCTTCTGATTACCTTATTCTATTCTAAGTCTATATTGGGCTTAGCTCCCAGTAGACTGGTACAGGTTATGTACATGTGATCACTGCTGACAGAATGAATAGGATTTGCTTGTAGCAGTTAGGCTGTAATCATGTGTCAAGGAGGTGAGCAGACAGCACTGAGATCCCCAACCCAACTCCGCCCCCCCGCCTGCCCGCAGCACCCCACCTCCCTTTAGAAATGGGAACTCAAACTGCGCCTACAGAGGAGGGGCACAGGACTCTCCATGCGCCATGGGGGGGCGCTTGCTGAATTAATTGAATTTGTTGCTTGAATAGAAATTAACACTGCCTCTGTTAATCAGTAAATCATTCACAGTTTCCAAATCTGGGAGTCATGTTTCTTTCCTTGCCAAATAATTAGCATAATAGATTCAAGGGGTAAGGAGAGCATGAGAATTTGCCGTCGCTCTCTCCTCCCAAGGATCCCACCGGTGCTCACAGGCCACGATCGGCCACCCCTGGCTCCCAGAGAAGACAAACACTCCACTCGAGGCTCTATGCCTCTCTGCCCACATCAAATTGTTTTGTTCCTTTACAACTTATTCACTAATGCTTTACATTAACTGCACCTTGAAAATGTCTTTATAATGCATTTATATTCATAAGCAGCATCCAAGTATACCTTAACATTGTAACCTACCTTAACAGCTTTACTATACATTAAAAACAAACATTATAATCATAAAGTCACATAATGTTTGTTATTAATATAGTATAAAGTCAAGGTATGTTCGGATATTAAGGTATATTTACATGCCATTTGCAAATGTTCTATGAATGACATCATGAAGGTGCAGTAAATGTAGAGCGTTACCTTTTACTCTTTGGCAGAAGCTTACAAGATTTCTGCACGTTTCGGCAGCTGGCCTGTCATTCTGCCTGTCACACGAGAGTTGGTCTGCCAGTGGTCAGCTTGGGATTCCCGTCCCGATAAGCGAAGCAATCAGAGGTCATAGCAAAGACAACACATACTCTTGGGTTAGAAAAAAGACTATAGATCTTCTCTTTATATATTTATGCAGTTAAGATTAAACAGTAACAGTAAAACATTAAACAGTAAAAACATGAATTTCTTCTGTTTTCTGGGAAGTCACTGCCATCTCGCTGGATGGCTAGATGCACATCGCTTTGGCTCCCAGACCTCTCCTCAGGGCCACTTCAGCCATTCCTTGTATTTGTTACATTTCACCTCCAGCACAATTAATTAATAAATTAAGTTAATTAGTCGAATAACATGATGAGCTGTTGATTAGCCAAACACAGGGGGCTTGTGGTAGAGTTAAAAAAAAATACATGGGTGTATTGGATGGGCGCTGTAAATACTGGAATGGCATTAGCATTTTTTCAAATGGTTGTAAGCTGACGCACTTTGACAAACACCATAATTTGCATTAGCGTGAAGATCACTGAAATATCACTTTCTTTGATTGCCGAAGACTTTTGCTAAATACTGTACATATTATTTTTTTGGTGGCCAATTGACTTCAAAGATCCTTTAACAAGCAAGCAATAATACAACAGCAGTCCTCCCTGATCAGGTTCAGGCTTATATGCAAATTCTGGGCGACAGCTCAAGCCAGTGTAATTAAAATGAAATGCACACTGGCAACAGTATCCCGTACGCCCACATATTCCGATCGGGGCCCCTAGAGGCCCCAGGACATGAGCTTTGCGGAGATGCCGTTACGAGGAGCAACAGCTGGCGGGAAGGTGGTTTGTAAGTGTCCCCGTCTCTGCAGCCGAACACCAGCGGGACACCACTCTACACCGGGATGCCACCCAGCTGCACGGGGACTGGGCGGAAAAAGTCAAAAGAGACAATGGGCAAGATGAGTTGAGTAGGGGGGGTCAAAGGTCGCTCGGTTGCTAGGCGATTAATTAGCAAAGGCCTTGCTTCTCAGCATAGCTATAGGGGATGATTAATTATCAGCTCTCTCCACAGACTTGCTCGCAATATTAGAGTGAGGCTGAATCTTGATTCGTCACCCCCATGCGGCACCTGAGATGAAACGTTTCAATGGCGGCGACAATGGAGGCGTCACGGAAACAGAAGAACTTCAAAGGCAGCAGGAATTCTCATATAAAGATTGCTGGCATCTGTACCCGAGCCTCGTCATGCTTTGGCGCACTCTCGTCTTATATACCGCATCTTGAGGCAGGTGTCTGCATCCACAGAGTAATATTTATGCTTTTGGCGTGGGTGCCCCGGATATGCTGCCTGCTAGCCATATGAAATCTCGTCAGACTTGATATTTGAGCTGGTGTGATGGTACATGATGCATTTTTATTCACTGGCATTATTGACTGGGGACGGCTGCACCTATTGATTGACATGGTACTTGGATTGATCCCGGAAGCTTAAAACTAACTGACCTGTACTCTGTAATTAGGTGTCTATGTGTTTTTCTTACTGGCATTACTATGTCAGTATAATTCATATAGAGCGACTGTCAACCCGTCCATGTACTTACAAGCGGGTCTGTGACACTCATTAGTGTCCGTGACAAAATATTTTGAGTGAGGAGACAAAAATGAACTATGTTTTTGTCCTGGGTAAAAATTAGGATCAAAAGGTTTGTTAAAATTAGGCATGGTGTTGAACCCTGGACATATACCATATGAAAAAAGAGCATCTTGCAAAGTACTTTGCATTGACCCAAAATCTGGAATGTGTTTAAAACCCCAAACAACGAAAATAAAAAGCTAGAAGCATCGCAACATCAAAATGATGTGTTCTCCCATCAGCTCAGCTTTTCTATGCACTTATTTCTATGCCTCTGCCACGTAACACGGGCTTCCTCCCAAAGACAAGCATTTCGAGAAATACAGCAAACTCTGCTTGATCGATGGCCATAGTGCTTGCTAAGAAGGACTTCCCACACACATCAAAGGTTTATATTCACATCTGGAGAGTAAAAGAACAAGAACTGATGGCTGAACATGGTAAAGACTCGTGGAAACATCACGGTTGGATGGAATGAGATAACAAGACCCTACTCCCAGAAAGCCAGTCACCGAACCCAAAGAAGATTCTAGAGGGAATCTCTAACAAAACCGCCCTGCACTTTCACCCTGCTACCCACATATCTGCCATAGTTCAGCTGTCAGAGATTTTTAACCCCCAAACATCAAGGGCATCACTGTGTTTTCAAATAACAGGAGGGACTACCTATTGAGCGCCTGTGAGTAACACCTATGTTACATTTACATTTAACATATTTAGCAGACACATCCAAAGCAAACCAGAGCAGAACAAATGAGACCAATGTCACATTGCAAACGTTCACGCTGTCGAGTCAACTAGGTGTAGGTGTAGGTGTAGGTGTACGTGCAGCTAGGCTGATTTTCCGAAGAATGCCCAGGTACAAGTGTAAGCAGTATTGGAGCAGGAGCAACACAATGACACCTAACAAAGCAAAAAGTCAGTGATCTGTGCGGTGGATATGGGAGGTTTGATTGCCGATGGTTTACCTTCATCGTTATCTAACTGGCAAGTGGAAAAGCCCTTCCTGTGGCAGACTTTAAAATGCAGCAATCAGGTTTACATTCATAAAGTGAGATTTTGTCTTAAAACAGTCCAGAGTTGAATGTGCATCCTCCGTTAATCTACAGGAGAACCCCCCACACTAATAATGAACACCCGCAGCTGACATGTGCTGCTTAATTTCGGGGCAAATAGCTATATGGCTGTGTAAAAACTTGCTAATGCCAGCCATAAATGGTCCATGTTGCACTTTCCAATGTCACAGTAGCCAAGGGCATCCCCACTATTGGAACATTTGCAGCATTCACAGCTCATCTGACGGCTAAGGGAATGTGGGGAGCTCGAAGCCCAGGGAACATGGTTATTATTTTCATAAAGGAACCACAATTAAGTCAACAGAACCACACAAGATATCTTCCATTTGAAAACTTGTATCCGGGGAAGTAATTAAAAGCACAGGCTTATACTGTATATGTAATATTAAAGCCCACAAAAATTGAATATACTTTGCAAATGAAACGTTCTAGAAGCTAAGGAACTAAAAAGTAGAGGGGCAGTTATTTACTTTAGTGAGTCAAATGCCAGCATTTGTATCTCATTTCATTTAAAGCACCTTCGCCCTACGCCTGGGGCATGATATTCTGATATAAAATGCTGCAGACTATGTAACGTTCCGCTCAGCCAGATGCTAAAATAGAGAGGTAAGAGTTATTCATAAAGATGGATATTTATTAAAGGCAATTTGAGGTTCCCTTAATGTTCATAAGAACACTATGAATAAAACAAATGATTAGATAAGAGAATCACTGTTACATTATGCATAAACTGTCGCCCGGCCAGTCTACTCTCCAGGAGGGATTCAATTAAGTTCATTCTTCTACATCTCTTTTACTGCCGTGTGAGAATTACATACCTCAGAAATATTTAATTTTGGTAAATGACAGTTCCCAGGTATTTACAAAAAAAAAAGCATTTGTACTCAAAAGTGTTACCATGATTTCCACTCACCAATCAAAATATTTACTAATAATATTTCATTAACTCTGATAATGGTAATGAATGGTAATTAATACTGAATGCCATCCAGGTTGCCTAGTGCAGTGTTTTGCATACCAGTCCTTGGTGGTCCAGATGGTCAATGTTTTTCTCCCCTCCTCACTCCCAGGGAATTGGGTGAGAGCAAAAACGTGGACTGCTGGGGGGCCCAGAGGATAGGTTTGAGAAATACTGGCCTAATACCTCCCTCACCCATCAACCCCTCCCCTCCCACCCCAACAAGACCACCCTGGGCAAGAGGTGCTGTGTGGGACCCCACAGTCCAAGGCCGGCACTGTATAATACACACTATAATCACCATAATATTGTGTGTGCCTGTGCAAAGCTTTTGAATATTAAAAATAATTATCATAAGCTTGACTACCTAAATTAACATTCAGATTGATGATTAATAATGCATCTGCCTAATTAGCAGAGGTCGGTCCCAAACCAACTACACGCAATCCCCCCACTCCAACCTGCTATCTCAGGAATATCATTTAACTTGAATTTCTCATCGAGTGCAGCAAAATTTAAGGGGAGGGGAGCGCAGGGAGACCTTCCCACAGCGGTGAGCACATAGCCTCAAAAACACACAGCCCAAACCAGCCGAAAAAGGCTGGCGCCAGGGGTCCATTCGCACTCCGCTGTAACTCTACTGGAAAAGGCATCTGCTGCTGTCGGCGGCTGATCACACTGGCTCCCGTAAAGCGAGCTTCTATTAATACCCCATAAGCTTTTCGCACTCCCCGAAAAAAATAGTTAATTAAACATTAAAAAAAGAATTGCGCCGTGGGATCGTCTGCGTCACCTGGCGGTTGCCGGAGCCGAGACCTGACGAAGCAATGGCCTCACCCCACGACAGTAATTAAACTGCTTCCCCCACCGCCAAGCTGCCATTTACCAGCGTTTCCGTGGTGATGACGGGGGGGGGGGCTCGCCGCTCACATCCCCAGATGTGCAAAGGTTGCCAACGAAAGATAATATTTACCCACTGTGACACAGGATTCACACATGCGGATGTGAGTTTTCCCATCTTCGGTGGGAAAGTTGGCCTAACTGTAGCTCATCGGAACACAAGTTCCTGCTCCGGAGTACTTTTCGCTCTACCGGGTACTGGGCGGGGTTTATGGCGATAAACGTTGCTGATTGGCTGACGACAAGCACCGGCGCTACCTTGAAAGTTATGCGGAACAGCAGGGAAAAGATAAAGGGCGCAGATGAAATATTTGTATTAAAATCCATCCATCCATCCATTTTCCAACCTGCTTATCCAAACAGGGTCGCAGGGGGTCCGGAGCCTATCCCGGAAGCTATGGGCACGTTATATTAATATAATATAATAAATTTATATGTCAATTATATTTAGTGCACTAAACGCCAGTTTATTTGCTTGAGTCTGCGTGTTTTTGCATCAAAAAATTCAATCATAACTAATATACTTCTGTCTGTCGGCAGTTTTTTATTCTGTGGAAAACGAAGAATCGATTCTTAACTAACAAAATGACTTTTTCATCCTCTATTGTTTTTGAGTGGCGGTGTAGTTCAAGAGCATGTTATATAATACTGTATAGATCAGTATGCATCCACATATTGCCCCACATAACATTATACTCATTATTATAATAATATTTTATTAATTACTACTCCGTTCCTGAAATTAGCATATCGTCATATCCGAGCCAGGAGTGGCGGTCATGTGATGTTCGGCCCCACAGTGGAGATCCTCCTAGCAGAGATCGCCCAGTGTTCTGCAGCCAGACACTTCTCATGTAGCTTCTCATGTTGAAATTAGCTGTTAAGTTTAAACTGAGCATAAAGGTCACTGTTGGTGATGTTGGGGTGGAGGAATGTGACACACCAAAGTTCCCGGTCCAGACAGACCAGGAACAAGGTTGCTTTAGCTCGGCGGGAAAGCGCCTCATTTTACATGGAGGTGCGCTGTACCTAAACTACAGTTCACTGAGGTCATTCATTTGCTGTTTGTGTTGTATGGGATAAGGTGCTAGAATTGAGCAATATTGTTGTGGTTGAGATCCTAAGAGGGGAATTGCTCTCTAGGTTAATATGTGTGGAATATATGCTGAATTTCTTTCTCTCTGAACTCCCTCCAGAGAGAGATTACGTTGCTTACGAGTTTATCACCATTTATTCTGCTGGTCTTCTTTGCTGTTGTTTCTTCTGACCCCCAGTAACCCGAACCTCACTGTTGATACCAGTCTTACAACCATTCATTTTCACTTGTTTGGTCGATTCTCTGTTCATCCTCCAAGTTTACTACATTATAGTGAATTAGCTGCAGTATTGTAGAGCGTAGCAGTTTCCCTCAGTCATGTGACTGTTTGTTTGTCATGTGATCCTTCATGTAGCTCTCTTTAGATTTGCTGGTGTATTTTAATATGCAGTTATGTTGCTAAATATCTGCAGTAAATCTTGTTGGAAAATGAGTGAACAGCTTCAAAATGCCTTGATTACAGCTACCCATACAGTATTTGCTTTTTTATTTGTTTACATAAGAACATAAGAAATTTACAAACGAGAGGAGGCCATTCGCCCATCAAGCTTGTTTGGGGAGACCTCAACTAATAGGTCAGAGATTTTAAAATCTTATCTAGCTCTGCTTTAAAGGAACCCAAGGATTTGGCTTGCACTATGCTATCAGGAAGACTATTC
>JAODKM010000043.1:12835267-12889751 GCA_026780845.1 Petrocephalus sullivani
ACCCCAACATCCTATTGGCCTTTTTAATTGCTTCCCCACACTGGTGAGAGTGGGACATGGAAGCATCAACATACACATCAAGGTCTCTTTCACAATCCTGTGAATCCTGTATTTCCGTGGCACCCATAAAATACTTGTGTCTTGTGTTTAAATAAAATTAAACCTTTAATGGTACCTATCACCATATTACTGTCATCACTTATTTTGTGTATTGAAATTGTTTATTGACTGTATAGCTTATATAGTGCATTTGGTATTTATGGTGAAATTAGAGAGACATTCTCTCGTTTCTTATTTTATTTTTTTTTTACCATTGAGAGCAAATTGATGTGTACCCCCTAGAAGCACAAGCTGTAAGCTAGTTCATTTGAAATGCAGCAATATTTTAGTCCAAAGTAGTACTTTAGTACAGGATAAATGGCTGTTTTGTGTCTGTTTGACAAATGTGTAATGCATCCTACCAAGCACATACACCAAGTTTGATGTGTCTTGAAAAACAGCCTTGGGTCAAACTAGGCTGCGCCACTGCACAATAAGGTGAAGTGACTTCCTGCATCTCGCAGCAAAGCCTGCACTTTTTTTGTTACATGAGTGGGTGAGGGATGGGACAGAGCCGCGTTTTTAATTAGTCTGGCTGTTGGTTTGCTTGCTCGTGAATCTTCATCAAACATGGCCAGATGGATGGCGCTGGCGTACATCACACGAGGAACTATTCTCTGAGCCTCCGTCTGTAAGACTCCGAGGGCGATTAAAGGGGAAGCCGCCATCCTTGGATAATTTCATCTCTCGGCTAAAAAAGAAAGAAAGAAAAAAAACAGAAAAAGTAATGATTAAATGCCACCCCCGCCTAGCACACGTGCGTGTGTCTCGTGAGATTCCTGTGGGCTCTCTGGCCTCCTCTTACAATCCAAAGACACGGGACCTGGCATCATGAAATCGCACATCGTTCTTATATGTTTGAGTGTGTGGGTGACCTTGCAATAAACTGCCATCTTGTCCAGGGTCTTCTGCTGCCTTGGGCCCTGCCTGGAAGAAACTGTAAACTCCCCATAATGAATATGCAGTTTGATGGATGGATAGATGGATGGATGGATGTGAATGATTGAATAATGTGAACTGTACGAATGAGCACATGATGATTTTGAACATTCTCTTGATTAGATGATCAACTTTTGCTTAGATATCCTGCAACCCTGTAATGGAACGATGGAAGATTTTCAAAATTCAAGAATTTTATTTGTCACAGGCATGAATGTACACCAGCAGTGCAATGAAACTGCTGCCATTTCAGACTGCAATGAAGGTAGAATGATAACAAAATAAAAATAATATATTAACAAACATAGTACTAAAAATAGACTAGAAATATATATAAAAATATATAAATAGTATAGATTAAAAGTTATAATAAAATATTTTAGACACTATTTAAAGTGTAAGTTGCAGTTATATAATTTTTTATTGGTGGTATTAATGATCCTAATGGCCTTCCCTGTATGGATTGATGGATATTTGGCTCTATAAAACACAGGAAATAGATCCTATTCATCCCAGGAACCATGTGAGCAAGGATAGAAGATAGATCAAAGCATTTTGAAAATAAGAATGTACTATGTATTTATGTTAGATTTATGTACTGCGTTATTATTAAATGTTGCATCTTCATCCAGCCAAACACATGAAGCTGTAACCTTGTTATAGAGCACCACATTTTTATTAACCTCTATCACACCAAAGGCTTCTCTAACAGGGGAGTAATGTGTCGCAAATGTTAGAGCAGATGGAAGAATGGAATGAAATCGATGGATGGGTCATTTTCCTGTAGGTCTGTAGCTGTTTGCTGGTGGGTGGTCGGCGAGAAGCGGGCAGGATGTTGACGAGTAAAACAGCCATCAGGTTAATTGGCTTGGTTGCCAAAAGTGCTAAGGTCCACCATTCCATTAGGAAAGTTTTTCCATCTCACCACACCATCACAGCCTCCTCGCGATGTCTAATCTCACTGGCTGAAGCCGAAAGGGTTTGAAAATACAGCTTTCATAGGCGCAGCTACCTGTCGGAAACAGATGTTTGGTCATTACGGATCATGATGCACACGTAACAGACAGGATCTGTCACATTAATTTGTCACATAAAAAAAGGAAAACAAAGAGGCTTTGAACCCTGTTAATCAGTTTCTCGGAGCTGGAGGTGAAATTTCCCGAGAAATGCCAGCAGGCGGTTTAAGGTGACCCACTGAGTTGTGTACCTTATGGGGCGGTGAGATTGCACGAATCTTGCCGCATAATATCCCCAACATGCAAAGTGCATACTGATGCAAGAAACTGGGTACAGTGTGCTGTTACTCCTGCCATGAAACGTTGCCGGAATCCAGTGATTCACGGTTGCATGATGTCTTATATATTTAAAATGTAAACGCTGGCATAATAGGTTACTAACATTCCATCAAATCTTGGAATACCTGCTAACGAGCTGCACTCGTTCAGTGTTCCTGATGCCAAGGAGGCTCGATGGCGCCCTCCATCTCATGACCAGGTATCATGGGAAATGCAGCAAATTGTGGCACAGCACAACGATTCTGTCCAATCTGATTCCCGAGCACAAACGTGCTGTTGCATAACCAGGCATTTTTTGCTGGCTGGAACACCATGTGAAAAACAATACTGTAATCTCCTGGGTTTTATGTGCCTCCGTTTAGACATTTCAAATCCCACACTGGGCTCAAAGGCCATAAAGCACGTTCATGCTTACCTTAAGCAGCCTATGCAGCTCTGCAAAACCCTGGCATTCTCTTTGAACAATGCTGGTAAAACACCAATAATACCACGTATGTTGCATAATACCAGGTATAAGATATTTATAACATTCTCCTTATAACAGTGAAACAATCCATCCATCTTTCAAATGGCAATACAGTAAAGAGTCATGAAAACCATATAGCCATCTCAGGATGCACTGGGCACAAGGCAGGGGACACCCTGTACAGGAAGGCCAACTAATTTTTAACACAATTCATTTATTGCATTTTGGACAATAGGAGTTAAATTTGCAGTAGAGTACATTTTGATGCTGATTAGAGCATATTTCCTGCGGACTGGACATTTTCCTTGCAGAAATGGCGGATCATAGACGTTCGCCAGTGGTCACTTTCCTTGAAAGGTGTGCCATTAAACTGAGATAATGTCTCTGTCAACTTGGCACGTATGCTGTGGAAAAGCAGCCTCCCAGCTCTGGCAATGTGAACTGTCACACACTTAAGGCGCAACTCGTTCCAAAAGCCTAAACACGCTGGCGCTTTAACCAAATGTAATTCCATTACCGCTAATTAAATATCATGACTAAATCACAAGGATCCAATTGTGTCCATGCCCCCTTGCATCTCACCATATGGAATGCAAATAATCAATATTTGCAATCTGCTCACAGCCTTGGTCTTCCAGACTGTGAGTGGGTGCGATTGGAAGTCCACGAGAAGTGTAGGAGAATCTGAAAATCCCAGGCAATGCACACAGCAACATACACTCACACGTACGCAAATGGGTAAGGAAATGCACCCTTCTGATTAAAAGCAACATTGCATGTGATTTTTGCAAAAATACCAAAGTTAACAAAATTCTTTTATAGTGATGAGCTGTTCTGCTCCTGCCCTTCAGTGATGGCTTGCTTAAGATGTTGATGTTCAAACACAACCAGTCATGAGAGACCCTCAAAGCATCTTAAATTGAAACAAATACGGAACTTCATGTTATAAATATCTTATACCTGGTATTATGCAACATACGTGGTGTTTTCAGGAAGGGCATTTGTGCCAGCATTGAGTGCGACTTACCAAGATCACCAAGATGGATCTTCCTCAGTCAGTCTAGAAAAAACCCCTAGAAAGAGGACCAGTAGATTGGGATTGATGACCTTTGCATGCTGAAGTTCTCATCATCAACAAGTTCTCATCATTGACAAACCAGTATATAAATTAAATCAGCTGTTACGATAATTAATTGATGGTTAATAATGCGGATCCAAGGCTAATAGCTCATTTAGACGGCTTATTAATACTGAAGGACTTGGTTAAATCCTTCATTGTGGATAGGTCCCATTAAATGCGATAGAAAGCTGTTTGGCTGCATGTGACACAGGATGTATTAAGTACTAATAAAAAGCAGAACTGCCAGCTTAACTTGCACCCATCGCTGGCATACTACCACTTTAGACTTAATTGTGAGTGTGGATACCGAAGAATCAGTACGCCATCAGCTGCAGCTCACGTGCTACTTTATAAAGTTCTGTGTGCTTCACAGCAGAGGTGCTTTTGTGACATGTCAGTGACAGTGTTTTTGGTTCCCCGCATTTTAACATGTGGGGTCTCTGCATGTCATTTGCCTAAAGTGTGGTTGCGGCGCCATATTTTGCACTAATCGGCATTAGCTATATTAGCCTGGCATGCGACACACACAAACCCAAGCAGCCACACAAATCAGAAGGGAACAGAAAATGGTTACCAAACTCAATCCTTTGTAGCTCAACAAGACGGGAGAGGGAGGGGCGCAGGCTGGTCGAGAATCTGGGAGATGATCTAATCTAAAAAGATGTACAGCATCCTGTGCATCTTACTCCCCCGTTCAGATACCGTGTCCATGACTGATCACAAACTCTTCACCTCTGAATAACTCTGAAGCATTATTGTACAGAAGGCAGCACAGTGGGTATCTGGGGGATTTGTTCAGTGACAAATGCATTTATGGGAGCTGGTTTGCAATCAAGTGTTTCACATGGGGGAGATTGTAATCTTTCATATGTTCAGGAATGAAATCGGGTTAAGATGCTCGGCCTGTGATCAGAAGGTCGCCGGTTCAAATGCCAGGGCTGGAAGAGCGATGTCACCATTGGGCCCCTTAGCAAGGGCTCTTAATCCCTATTTCCTCCAGGGACGGGCTCACCCTCCATAAAATGTAAGTATAAATGAATAAGAGGCGTGGACAATTTTTTTTAAAGAGCTCGACTGTGGTTGTAGTCAGCCTCAGAGAAGTGAAACTGCAGGGTTTGACCCAGGTACTTGGGCCTGTTCATTTCCGTGGAGCCTTGGAGGCTTATACAGAGACACACTGACAGTAAAAATTATATGTCCTCAAATAAGATACTAGCAGCCCAGAGGGCATAGTCTAAAGAGACTATTTGATTGCTTCCCCCAGAAAGAACCTTCTTTAAATTAAGTAGTTTTACTTTATCCTCTTCTTGGTGAGATCATAAGAGGGCACTGTATGGAGATATTTTTTTCATGCTGTGATGCCTTGTTTCTCTTCTGTCTGATCACCTCTGAACCAGCACCTGTTTCCACCTTGTATTTATTTGTGTTATGGTGCAGGAGCTGACTAACAGACCAGATACACAAAGATAAAAAAAAAAATTAACGAAGGCCACCTTGCGTGCACATCGTGTCCGATTTGATCATAGACATTATGCAAAGAGTCGTCTCTGGTAAAGTGAAATAAGTTGATGAAGAACGTTGCCAAAAGACCATTCCGGGTGATTTCCAGCAGTGAAACGGAAGCAGGGATCAGGCCACTGCCTCCACAGTGACGAATACTTCCACATTCCTCTTTTATTTCGATCTCAATTCGCACTTGTGGGGAAACAGAGAGCCCTCTGTCCCGGCGCGTATCAATGTACCGCCTTCGTCGGCCCCCTCTCCCTCAGTTTCAAAGTCGGAGGAATGGAGTAATTGGGGATTAGGAACCGATGGATCTGCTCTTCTTGCTCGCACGCTTCCCGGCATGAATAGAAGCAGCCCTCTTCTTCTGGCTCTCGAGAGGGATTCCTAAGAGCACGCCTCCCTGGGGTTGAGGGATAACCGGTCAGCCCTGTTCCCTCCAAATATTCAACCCACAGCTGAAGGCTAGAAGGGGTTTTTAGGGGGCATATACAACATTTTTTAGCATTTTTAGAACCATAGATTTATTTTGAGCCTACTGCAAACTTTGCCGGCCCAAAAGAGAAGCACAATTATGCAGTTTGCATTTAAAGGAATAAAATGGGCATTCATTCTGGCATGAACATCTGGACCCACAAAACTTGGTCTGCGTAGGGTGTTTCTCGGACATGTTATTCTCTTTAGTAATGACATACCCATCTAGATATATTTAAGAGGGCTGAGAAGACCTGAAAATAAGTGACTTTGTCATATAGCACCATATGGTGCAGGGTGTGCACTGTAAAGGCTGCTCACATCCTTAAACTCCCTGTCGGTGAGGACACCTACTAGTCTTTTTGTATTCCTTTTCTTTCCTGTTTTCATACCCTTTTTGAGCAAAAATATACTTTGAAACTAAGCCCCCCTGTCACACAGAATGCACATATACTTAATTTGCTTGTCACCTACCCTCCATGGCCCTCTCGGATGGTTTTGCCACTATTTACGGGCTGACACAGCAGATCTCGCACGTTCCTCTGGCTTCGCACCTGGATATGACATGTTAATAGTGCCTTCACCCGTGTTCTGTTTTGAGGGGTGCTGTTTTAACACTGACTGAGACAAGCGGATCGGGAGACGTGATCGCTGAGCTGTAGAGAAGCTGAAATATATATACGTGCTCAATCAGAATCAGACTGAGGATTCACTCTTTTGGCCAGGGACACCTGCCTGTACTAGGGATAGGCCTCAGCAGCATTGGTGCTTACATTCGTAAACAAAATTGAGCATAAATTAAGAAAATGAATAATACAAAATATTTTATTTAAAAGTAGGTGCAATAGTGCAAATCAGATTACAGTCAGTCAAACGGTACTTACCAAATGTGAACAAGTTTAAATACAGCTTAGAACTAGCTTCCCGAATAGCAACACTTAAAAAGAATGCAATGGCAATAGTTTAAAAACTATTGTTTTTATAAGTATACTGTAAGATGGTGAGGGGTAGATTGGGGCTGAATTGTTCCTGATTGACGTTGCTATTTGAGGCTATCCCCATGTTAATCCATGCACACTAATGACCATGCTTACTCAAATGAAGTTTGACAAACTGGCAGAGAAAGGGGCTGTCAGTCAGATGTTTGAGAGGGCAGAGTGATTGCACAACAGCTGGAGTTTGGACCTTTCTTAACTATTTTGGCTCCTGTTTGCCCCTGTTGTTTTTATTTTTGATGTTACTCTCGGAGTTTGCCATCTTTGAAGAGCCACAGGCTTTCGGCTTTCTGGGGAAATGGTTTGCTGTTTGTCTTATACCCCACTGTTTTGTTTGTGGTGTTATATATAAATGAAAAGGAAAGTAAAACATCATGGCACATGAATGTTGAGGAAGCATCAACCACTGAAGTGTTGTCATTATGGGAACTGCCTCATCATGCACACAGACAAGGAATTAATGAAGTAGGACATATGTGACAAAGTTTTGGGCTTCAATGGCCCGTGGACCTGGTGCATTGGGGTTGTCAAACATCTTGGTCGTCCATCCTTTCCTGATTCCCATCTCTGGAGTAAAACCCCAGGGACCGTCCATTCCGGTGGCTTTTCCCAAATCCAGACAGAGGTAGACAGGCAGGCAATATTATGAGTGGGGTTTGCGGGGGAGGGGGCCATAATGCGAAGTGAGGAAGACGAAGCCATCGCTTGTCTACGCTGAGAATGAGCTAGACTCCTGCAGTCCTTGGGACCTCGTAGTTTCCGGAGTTTTATTGGTTTTATGTGGCACCCTTTTCGAGACGCCGTGCCCTGATATCATGCATTAGTTAGAGTCCAGTTAAGTGTCACTGTGACTGAAGTGGTGATCCTTTGCTCTCTGCCCCTGAGGCCATAGTGGGTGGTGAATAACCCCTTAAGGCACCTGTCCTTTCGGGAATGCGCCATACTGCCACACTTTCAAGGGTGCATTCCACGGAGAACATTCACGGGGGGCAGCTACACGGAACTGGCTGCCTACACGTTCTTGTGTTTGTCGTCCTCGTCACACCTTTCATGAGTCCATGTACTATTTATGAAAGGGGCTCAGTTTGTTTCCGAACCAACGGCAAGCGTAGAATCAGTCAGGTCAATCTCTAGGAGTTCTTTTTTTGTTCCATTCCTGAGGCAATGGTGCATTTTATATGCAAGACATTAGGGGGTTCAGTCTTCTTGTGGGTCATGGTTCATCTGCTTTTTCAGCACTGCGGTCCATCTGGTTTCCAAGTCCCTGGAAACGATTCACAACTTCACAAAGGTGGTTATATTGCTCGGTACAGAAGTTTGGGTGGAATCGCTTCTTTCCTTTCCTAGTTAGGACAAAACATTGTAGATAGTGTGGCCTCCAGGACCACAGCAGTAACTGCTGTGCCGTTACCTACCAAGGACCACTATCATTTTATCATTTTAAGAATAACCACAATTACAAATCCCTCTGTAACAGTATCGTACATTTGGTTAACTTGAATTTTGCTAGTTACTTTCTCAGTTTATATGGGCAAAAAAGGGGTACACCACCGTGAATACCAATGCATGCTTGATATTGACATGCATTATAGGCAGAGATTATCTTAATAATTATAATGACAGCATTAGCATGAGTGCAGATGATGAACCCTGATACCTCAGTAATACCAGAGCTCTACGCTACACAGTTTATGGTAATATCTTAAGCATTTTACAGAATATTAACTACCTTGATAGTTTTGTTACTGCTTACTCAATTGACCAAACATTGACAGATATGGAGCTATAGCCCTCTCCCCTGCAGAGTTTAGGCTCTGTCCGGTCGCTTCATCACCGTCTTGCTAGGTTCTGGTCTGACCACCCTGCATTTCCAGTTGGTATATCCCTCTGCGGGAGGCACTGATGCAGAAGAGCCGGGCCTCAGGTCCCAACAGGACTCGTCCCTACACCTGCCCGGTATGTCTGCACCAGCTGCTCCTCAGTCTCACTCTCATTTCACTAAGCCCTCCCCTCCAGCGCCCAAACGGCAGTGTTTACTCTGAGCGCCAGCCATCGGTTTGCACAACATCTTTTCCTGTGATTATTGATCCCTTTATTGAAACAGGCCTCGTTTGCAGTCCCCTTCATTTCGGGCCTGACTTTGACCAGCAGGGCGACTTGAATGCATTCCTAATCTGCCGTAATCCTTAAACAGGAGGCCACCATAAAAATTCCACCGATGGCCTGTAGAAGAACGGAAATAAACTGTATCCAGGGTTCTGAGAGACCTTATGCATTGCAGTAATTTGTGCTTTATCAAGCCCAACTACTATTACATAACAACTGACATTTAGACTGTAAATTCAGTATAAATACTCCTGAATATCATTGTTCGACTCATCAAAATAGGTCTAGACAGGGGAAGATGAGACCTATACATTTTAGACCGTGTTCATTGTATATTTATGCACATATTTCTCTAAATACTGGCAGAGCACTAACAGAATGGAGAGTAAATACTAGCTTTGTGCTACAACCTTTGAGTTATATCATCATATATTCTACCGAGAAATAGATCGATACCCCCCTTGTCAAAATGAAGACACTGCCTCACAATCCAACCTGACCTTCACCTCACACTCATTTGACCAGAGCTTCTTTGACTTGTCTATAAAGAAAAGTTCTGGTGTGCCCACATGACTCGTCTCAAGAAGCACCGACGGTGTTGAAAAGGAGGTTAGGATTGTCCCTACACCTAGTCCCCGGGGGGGTTGTCGGGTCATTTCTGCTTTTGTCAAATGACGTTTTAATTTTTCTTTTTTTTTTTTTTTAGTCACGGCTTTTCTTAGCTCCCGAGGCCGATCGATGGCAATATACTGTGCTGAGAGGACAGGGAAGCTGCAGGCCGGAGGACACCGTGTAGCGATAAGAAGTGCTGCGGATCAGATACTCCAGAATATCGTTGGAGTTCCTCCAAAGTGCATCTTGTGGTGACAAAAGAATCCTGTATCTGGCCCGGCCTATTCATGGAACCTTGCAGGGACACAAGGGGTCTATTCATCCTGGCTCCCTTTAATTTTCGGCTCACATGGACCCAGGATGTGGGAATGTAGGTTTTCTCCTAGATCGGCTGCTAGTTCTTTGCTCTCAGAATGGCCACATCGCTTACTTCTGTCATCAGATTGGGAAAATCCCATGTGCTTGTTTTATTGTTAGGGACTACTCGGTCAGAGGGTGTCTAGTATTGGTCTTTCACCATAGGACTTTGATGCACTTTATATTTCTCAAGTTAATCTGTAAATGAAATTGTTAAATCAGTTGCCGTTTGCTGCATCTGATTAGCATTTTAATGTTCTGCGACAGATTGCCGTCCTGTCCAAGGTGTTTCCCAGCCTAGTGCCCTAAGCTGCTTGGGATAGGGTCCAACCCCCCACAACCCCAAAGCCTGTACTGAATAAATGGCTGGATGATAGATGGATCTTCTGCTATAATCCACACAAGACACTGTGGATATTAAATACTGATACTCTATACTTAAACAGCACATATTTATAGTCAAGGCAAAAAAAAGTTTCAAGGCAAAACATTAATTTTGCAGCATCCGATCCGTATGTTACAGTGCACCACATGGTCGGTAAACTTCGATTACCCATTTTACAAACTTTCAAACATAAGGTACCCTAGCTTCATTTCTGTCGCTTGTTTCCCGGCAGAGTCTTCTCTGATCTCGGATCCCAACTTGCCAATTAGGAGCGCGGCGTCACAGAGCAGAGCGATGGAGATGCGTGGCTGAGGCTGCAGCGCATGCACGCTCCTCATGTGGGAAATGCATAGACACATGAGTGGGCAGCCCTAATCAGGGGGAGCCACCCTCAGATTCCAAGGGCAGGATTTCTGTCTTCACGCTACGCGCCGGCTTCTTAAATCCGCTTTCGCGGGAGCGTGGCGGCCGTTAATCTGGGGCCTTTCAGTAATCCCACCCTTCTCCCTTTAATGAAGGCAGAAGACGGGGCACCCAGGGCTAGATACATGGTGGTTGTACCAACAAGGGGCAACTATGAAGAACTTCTGCCTGAAGTGTAGGCAATGGCACTCTGGGATGTTCTAGGAAGTCCAGCCGTTGTTGAATTCCCCCTCATTTCTTATGCTTCTTATTGTGCAAACGTACTGTGATGGGTACAGTACTTCAGCTCATAATACGAATAAAATACATGCAATTATGACGGACAAAAAAAAAACACACTTCTACTATGTAGATGACTTGAAGATCATGGTGCTACTTATGAGTCTCTATAAACTCCCTCCACACCTCCTTCCATCCCATCTTCCTCAGGACTTCACAAAATTCCTATCGACACATTGTTAAGGAATAGATTGTCCCTTTGCAGTGTAATATTAACATTACATTTAATTGATGTAGTGGATAGAAAAATGGAATTTTATTTCGTAAAGTACGGTTAGCCAATTCCTGGAGAAATTGTTGGTGAAAGGCCGAGCTTAAGGGCCCAATATTGAAATCTCGGGCGCAGTGTAAAACTAGACTTGGGTGCGTGGGATTCACTGACACATGTCAAGAATGTTAAGGATGCAAATTCACAACACAGATGTCAAACAACAGGAGGCTGACGTTCTGAGGGTCACATTGGTACAAATATGTGCTCACCTACCCGCTGGGTGTCCGCTGATGCCAGGAACAAGCAGAAAGGCTGATGCCGGCCCTCCGTTCCTGAGACGTGATGCCTGAGAGGTCACCAAAGTGAGGCATCCGCACAGACGGCCGCAGCACATCCCGGTCCGAGGGACCCCTCGCTGCACCCACAGACCAGCCGGGGAAAGAAACGCTTGGCCACCTGTCTTTCCCGTTAGCCCCCCCGGAGAGTTTGTCATTTCTCTGAGATGTCACGACGTGCGCTGTCACAGCTGCTGGGCAGACGTGCTAAAGCCCGTCACTGGGAACTTACACCCTACATGAGCTCTGCTTTAGTGTGGACCAGGACCTCGGCGAGTGGAGAAGAGGACGCACTACATGAAGCGAACAGTGACACGAAACACCGGATAAATTAATTAATATAGCCATAAGTGGGGGAAATTCTTTGTTCTCATTTTTCTCAGTGAAAAGCCATAAAATATTCATTATCTGTCCATAGTGCTCCATAGTCAGCCATGATAGAAGGTTGCAGAGTCAGATGGATGGCCGGAGGCAATGATGCCATGTCGAAAATTGAGAAAAACCCAGACACGGCAGGGCTCTGTGCCTCAAGGTGCCGTCGCTTAGGGGAAACCGTAAAACAGGCAGATAGCGGCTCAGTAAGTGAGTGGACGTCTGCAATAGCTGTCGCTGTCCCAGCAGCTTTGTTTTGTTTAAGGAAAGTTACGAACAGAAATGTTCCAGCTGTCTCGCTTTGTTCTATCGAGCGTGTCCAGGGCGGCCGCCCGGGCCTCGACGCAATTTCCAAAAGCCAAAAAATGTTTATGTCAACCTGCAGGGCGCGCTGGCACCTGCGAGGGGCGGGCTGAGAGGGAGGGATTTTCGGTCACACCTTTGCTTCTGTCTCAATGGAGCCTGAAAAGGGCAGGATGGGCTGTGCTTATTAAGTAAACAAAAATCTCGGGCCCCACTCGCCAAGAGCCAGCCCCCGACTCCAGGCTTCTCTTCCAGGGGGTGCAAGGTGGGAGAGGCCAACCAGCCATTCATCCAGATCGGGGGTGGGGTGGGGGGGGGTGATTATTGGTGGTCTAAAAGAAAGGTGGGACACTTTTAGCAAAATGGGGAGGTACTTACCCTTAGCCCCTCCCCTTTGTTCACCTAAGTAAATCTGTAACCAAAAAAAAAAGATGTATACATTAACAATTAATTATTACACTTTGATATGATATACCACATTTTCCAGTAGATTTTTCAGGTAGCTTTACTGTATTGAACTTTATTGAATAAATTCTAATAGAATTTTCCTGACGAGTAGAGAGTGCAATTGCACCCCTGGTAAAATCACCATGCTGCGGACTTGCTTATGATTCTGGGTTTATTAAAATGACCCAAAATGTTCATTTTAACTCCAAAGCAGTCACTTATCAATAACATACTTCATACATTGATGATCCCGGGGTGCCATAGAAACAGTATTTCTGAATCATCTGCTATTGGCCCTCGTAAACCGACATTTTAATTTACAAAATTGAAGACTTCTCATTGAATTGTGCCTTTGTGTCTATGCATATTATTGAGTTTTACAAGACAAAAAAAAATGTGTCTGAGCTTTTACATACATTCTTAATATACTGTATAAGGCTCTTCTCTAAATAAATAACTTCAGTTTTTGTTAGTTTCATTTTGATGTTTTTGTGGTTGGAGTATAACGTCCTTCTTTCACTTTATTGCTGAAGGACCTGCAGGCAAACCTTAAGCTTTTAAGAGAATTAGTTTCCCAGTCTAGTTTGTAAATTATTAATTTAATAAATATATTTCATTTATTACCATGGTTTTTAGTAAACGAAACATATGCATCACTTTAACCATCTCCCAAGTGACATAAAAATGTTAAGGATGACTTGATGCTCTCACTTTCTTTTTTGAACGCATCAATGATGAACATTTTTTCTGGATATTTTTTCTTTCTGATCAGAACCCTTTAATAAAATTAAGCACGTTTCTTTGTTTGACCTTATCTGACATTTTCCAAATGCACTCTGTGTAATTCCTTAAAACATGCCCCAAAATGGTAACGCAAAGCTTATCTATTTCACTGCTGGTTTAATCAAAGGCTAATACGCCAATGAAAATCCTTGTGTAGTTCTTTTTAAGATAAACAAAAAAGGCATTTATTCATTTGACTTTATAACCAAGCCATGCATTGACTGCATGCCCTTGAAACATGCATTATTTGGAGAAAAATTGCAGATCAAGGAAGCTAATTTTACAGCTATGGAAAATGTTTATTTTTTTATGGCTATTTGGAATTTTTAATCGATTTGTGATGGATTGTTTTGTTTCCAGCTTTACTAACTGTTCATTAAAGTCAAAGTTTCCTGTTCGGCATCTATATACATATATATATAAGAGCTTTGATGAAAATGGAAACGTTTCTTTTGTTTCTACATGCCTCCGGTTTTTCTTACGTAAAGATTATGCTGCTACCTCAATAACTGCTTCTTCCCTTCGACGCCTATTGCTCAGCGGACGCTGAGAAAATACAGCCTTGGATCAGTGTAAACCCTCACAGTTCACACAGGTATTTTTTAAAAAGACGCCCTTCAATGCCGACTGCGGTATTATCTGCAATCTGCAACCTGTGTGGAATCTGGCAAATTAACGGATAGATAGACAGACAGACAGATAGACAGGCAGACAGACAGATAGATAGACAGACAGACAGATAGACAGGCAGACAGACAGACAGACAGACAGACAGACAGACAGATAGATAGATAGATAGATAGATAGATAGACAGACAGACAGATAGATAAAGACGGCACTGTTTTCATAATCGGCACTCAAGACGGCCCCGGACCGAGCTCACCGGTGATACGGGACCACCAGGGCCAGGCTCCGTTGCCATGGAAAAAAGCCAGAAAAGGTTCAATAAGTGAGCTGAGACTTTGAGAGGGTCTGGGGGCGAGGGGGGGGGGGGTTCGCAGACATTCCTGTCAAGACGTCAAGCTCTTTTGATGCACAGAAAAACAGAGGGAGAGAAAAGCGGAAGGGAGAGGCGGGCATGAGACAGGTTATCTGAAATCCCGAGACCAGCTCCCAGCCATTCTTAAAAGGTGCCCAACCCGGATGCTCACCCATCCTAAGGAAAACACTAAGCAATCCAAGGCATTCGGCATACCTCTAATTTCAGGGGCTTGCAGTACCACAGAAATCTGTATCCCCAAAACCACTTATGCCATCACCCTGTCTGTTTCCTGTTGACTGCTGATCCATTCACTTTCAGAACTTCAAAAAATGCGCAATATCCTTAATATCCTGCTTCTACCTGCTCGAACGTCCCATACATCACGCGGGCCGCAAATCAAGCTGCCGGCTTCGCTTCCAGTGTCTTGCGGGTCAGGCAAAACCGAAGCTCTTCAATATTTAAGACCCAACCTACAAATCAAATTTTAATAAGAAGAATAATCCTCCCCCCATCCCCTGACAGAAAGTGTCATATTTAAGGTCACCTAGTAAAATTGCTCTCCTACATTAGCATGGCAATGAAGATTACGGAAACGGGGGGGGGGAATACGCTAATAAATATATCATGAATAAGTAAATGGATTAAATGAGCAGAAGGTTAACTTCTGAAGGAAGACACTGTTTGTACACCTTGATACATGCCAATAAGGGGGTCCTGCAGAGAAAACGACATGGGTCCTGTGAGTTTCCAACTGTAATTTGTCTTCTCCCCCCCAGCAAACACTGTAGGTTTTTAACAACACAGAGTCTCATTTTGACTGCGGCCTTTACCGAGATGCATATTGTCTTGCTCTAGTCTAAAGTTACAGTGAAGAGGGAGAATGACATTAATTGGGATTTGGAATCCCCCTCTTTCCACATTATGGAGCATTAATCCCCTTTATGGTGGCAGCCTTAAACAACAACCTCATGCAGCCGAAGGAAGATCCTGCTCGGAAAAAAATCTTAATTTCACTTTGACTTTCCCAGCTGGGGTGCCCTGCTGATAAAGGCAACTGTAGTAAATTCAATTTATTATTGTTGCAACTAATATGTATATCCAGTTGTACATATACAAAAATATTCAATATATATGGATATGGATATATGAATATACATATAAAAAAAGAAAAAAGAAAATATATATTTTATTGTTTTAATTATATATATATATATATATATATATATATATAATTAAAATGTTAAGATATATATTTTCTTTTTTGCTTGAAAGACTTACCTATCACCTCTTACAAACATACAAACACACACCCACACACAAGAGTCTACAGTCTATATTGACTGCAGACTCTTTTAATATCGCTCATCAGTGCTGACCTGGGTAGCGAGAGATATATAATGCGCACATAAAAAAAAAACCAGAATCAGTTGGAGGCTGTCGAAAAGGTGCAGGATGCTTTAACCCCCGTCCCCCGCACCCCCACCCCCCCCCCCAGTCCTGAGGGGGTGGTATGAAGGAGGATTCGATGAAATAAAGGGGATCAGGGTGATGTTAGCCAGCTGGGCTTAGCATGCGCTGCGAATCTGTTTGAAAAAGCCATACAGCTAATCCTCGTGGAGAGACGGCAAGTTCGGCGAGAACCACAATATCTAAATAAGCCTAAGATCTATAAACACACGCTTTATTCCTTTAGCCCTCTTCCTATCCGTTCAGTTGCCTATAAGCCAAGAGCTCCAGCATGCCCAGCAAAGACACATATAAGGACGGGAGATGTGTTATTTAACTAAGAGCAGAGATGGCCACAGGGTCCATTGTCACATCTGGGAACGTGTTGATGTATAGATATGTCCTTCAAGGTCAAGTTGGCAGTGAGGCTGGGTCACGTGACTCCACAATTAGCACCACGGAAAACAGCGGTGTGCGGACCTTGGGCCGTTGGGGAAGCAGCTGGCAGATGCACCGCAAATTCCTTTCCATTTTTCACATGTGTGGGTGACCGGCAACGAACAGGACCGATAGATCTTTGTCCCATGTGGAGGAAACAATCCTGTGCATCTGTGCCAACTCATGTGATAAAAAATCGGGAAACACGCACATACATGTGCACGGCGAAGATGCTGGTGAAAGCATCAGCTTATGATTTAAATGTTAACTGGTCATTTTATCCGTTTCTGCTTTCAGTGCATTTTTTTCAGCACAAGATTAGTTATATACATTATAGTAAGTCTGAAGCAGACAGACACTCCTGTTCTGATATAATAACACTCTTGCTGACAGCTGCAAAATCAAAAGTGGGAGCTGGGAGAGTAAAAGACCAGACCCCAGACAATCAGCGTCTGTTTGATTGACAATGCCGCAATACCGCAGCCTACCATCGCGGTCTGTGCACCGTGCGCTCATTGTCTGCTTTATTAGATGCCCCTGCATCTCCAGAACGACTTCAAGGGCTGACGAGTTGTGCATTCCGAGAAACACAGCACTGTCAGGCTGAGCTGTTCTTGTTGTTCCACTTGTGGCCGTCCTGTTGGCTGGCTATTGTCCTCTAACCCAAAACTGGCACCAACGATCACGCCACATTCAAAATCTCTGAGATCCTGTATATCTGACATGCTTAACCACAGTGTAACTGAGCCTGTTAATTCTGTCTGCATGCTACAGTATATGTATTCCTGAGCAGCCTCATCATTGGCTGTTTGGAGGAGGAGGCTATTTACGCTATTTATTAGTGTACCTAATAAACTGGCTTCTGTGGTAGTGTAATGTATGACAGTGTAGAGACTCCAAAAAGTAATAAAGAAGTTGTATGCTTAAGGCCCTGTGGATTCACTGTCTGTATTAAACATTAAAGGAATGTCAGGGTTGAACCATAGGCGTAAATTATGTGGGAGATGGGGGGAGTTGTCACCCCCCCAATAATCAAAACTAGCCAACACAACCCCCTGGATCCCCTTAAATGGGTGGAGACTACAATTTCCCTTAGTGCCCTAGTGCTTAACCCAAAGTTATGCCCTTGCATGTCATCATAGCTGTGATTGTTTTGAGATGACATTCAGTGTTACTGGTTCGAGACCTAAGCTCGGACGTGAGGGACATCACTCCCTGTCCGTGTCCCTGCAGGAACAGAATGATGCTGAGTTTCATAGACGGACCCCAAGGCGACCTGTAAATTGTGAACATGAGGTAATTAACTTTGAAAATAACAATGGCTTGCTTCTCATTTTAGCCTGGAGTCACAGTGTCCTTTCGCTGCATCATGTCACACTAGTCAAAATATAAAGGAAACGGAGGACTGCTAAAAGTGTTATGTAAAGAACAGTGTTATATACAGTAGCAGACCAAAGTTTGGACACGCCAAGGAGGAGAGTGTAGCATCACATGACCTGGTTACCTGACGTAAACACAGCTAAGATGGTTTGGGAGGAGTTTCACTAGAGAGTGATTGAAAAGCAGCCAATGAGAGCTCAGCATATATGTGGGACCTCCTTCAGGACAGCTGGAAAAGCATCCCAGTGGGCCACCTCATGAAATTGGTATAGAGGAGACAGTAGGGTCAGTCAGTTCCTGGAGCATTTGGGGTTAAGGGCCTTGCTGAAGGGCCCAATGGTGCAATCACTCTGCCGACCCAGGGATTTGAACCAGCAAATTATTATTTTTTTCTTTAAAACTGTTTTGGTCTCCACATAAACTTTTCTATGCATACTTTTTACTGGAATTGTATGTTAACTATTACTGTTATATATTCTAAGTCACAGTGAACCTTATAGTCATCTCAATCACATACAAGTATACAGAGAGACAAAATGGCGAAGCTCAGGATCCACAGTTGAACATACACACAGTATAATTAGGCTATGTAAGATATTAAATACTAAGACATTTTAGCAAGTAGAAAAACAAGCTAAGTTAAAGTTTTTAATAAATAGATAACAGTAATTATATGCTCCCCTGTCCTTACATGCCTCTGTATGTTTCCTGCCATAATACAAAAACATAGGCAAATCAGAGTCCCTAAATCGCCCATAGTGTGTGTGTGAGCATTTGGCTGTGTTTGTGTGTGCAGTATCTCGGGGACACCCTTAATGTGATACCGGTCCAGCTTAACACATGCCTTGTGATTCCTGGGGTAGACTCTGGAATAGATGCAAACAATACACTCAATAAATTACAGATGGGACCCTGACTATGACTACAGAGTCTACCTGCAGTGATATTAGCATTCAAAAGTTAAGTCTTTAATGAAGTGTAATAACAGTTTATATTGCAATCAAGCTCATAGATGCACCTGTCTAATGAATGGGTCACTTATCATTCAGTCGTAATCAGCAACATGGTGAATTAATATCCTATGAGAAGAGGGACACAAATTAAAAAAGAAAATAAATTGCTTTCAATTGCCAGGCAATCATGCATATTAACCAGATCTTGTGGATATATGGGCCTGATTTTCAAATGACCTTTCAATCTTATGCTGATAAGTGGTGACAGTCGTCTGCCTTGCATTATCAAAATTTCCCATCACACTTAGAGGCTCCAGAATCACCAGCTGAAGCGCCTGTGTTCCAACGCAGCCTGATTAATATATGGATATTACCCTAGAATTCCATAGTGGCCGAACATAGTGCTAGGTTAGTGCTGTTGCCTCACACCTCTGGGACTAGAGTTTGAGTCTCTGCCATCGCTCCGTGTGTGGAATCTGCAAGTTCACCTCATGTCATTGTGGTTACCTGGAGTTGCCAAAATGCCCATAGGAGTGCCTGTGTGAATGAATGTTAGTGAGTGTAAGTGTGCTCTGCGATAGGTTGGTGCCCTGACCTGGCATAGGCTCTGGACCCCCTGCCACCCTCAGTAGGACAACTGGGTGCAGAAAATGGATGCATGGACATCAGGACATAATTGGCAGTTTTCCTATGTTTTGGGTGAACTTTCTATCAGCTCTTATCACAAAGGTAAGCAGGACTTACAATTACCTTTAGGAGTCATGAAATGTCAACATACAGAGGGCAGTTAAGAAGCTGCCATTACCATGAATATGCTTTGTGAAGAGTAAGCATTATAGCTATAATGGCCCCCTATATGTAGGACGAACAGCTCATCGCAGGGAGAAACAGAGAACAGGTCAAGCCTTTCTTTCATTACCTCAATTCCACAAACAATGCTAGACATGACGTTGGTTTGAATAAGTCTTAATGATGAGCTAAACAGGCTGTGGTCATGTTATATATCAGTACTTCTGTGAAATGTAAAATAATAACAGCACTATGCAAAAATACTGCTAGTAATTTTTATAGTCACACAAGTGTATCCATCATTCAGTTTGAAATATCCGTAAGACAACCATTAGTTGGCAAGTAAATGGCAGCGATTTCATTTTTACTAGATATTATCAGATGGCCAGCCCGAGGAGATAAACATTGAACTTGGCAAGAGCAACGCAGTTAATAATCCCGCTCCTTGGCACGGGTGTCGTGGGATCTCACCCATAGCACATTACCCATCCATATGCCAGAACTACTTATCACCAGTTGGACCCATGGGAGTCTCTCCTAATGCCGCTACACATGCACGCTGGGTTGCAGAGAATTGTGTTTGATCCATCGTTCAGGTTACATCGTGCATGGTGTGACTGTTGGAAGGCTGAGATAAGGCTGGATACTTCCATCTTTAAATCGCCTATATAGTTCAAGGCCACAGTCAGGGTCTGCCAATAAAGGCAGGGGGAACACCCCAAACAGGATGGCACTCCATCACAGGGCACACACACCCAATATGAGTAATTTGGATCAAGTCACTTAACAGCGTGTCTTTGAACTGTTGGTAGAAACCAGAGAAAAGAACAGGGAGAACATGTAAACACACACACACAAGCACACACATATCAGGTATCTATTTCTCTGTAGGAACTCTCCGTTCATTTCTATGGAAATAAGTAACCGTAAGCATAAGTGAGCCAACCAAAACAGACTTTAGACTTTTATTTCTAGTTTTTTGATTGCAGTCACGGATTTTTATTAAATTGACTTTCCCTTTGTGAGGACCGAAAAATGACATCAAAAATATCAGGTTTTTATGACATTTTGGGGACATTTAGCCCCCAAGAAGAAATACATACATAACCCACACACTCACACAGAAGGAGTGGAATTTAAAGCCCTAACCCTGAAGGTGTTGGCCAACCGAATCACAAAGTCCACCCTGCCACCCTACCGTGAGCACTTGCATTACTGAAATAAGGCCCACATTATTGTCTTTTACTCAATCTCCACTTTACCTCTTTTAAAGCCTTTTAGTTTCTTTGGTGAAGTGCCTTTTTAGTTGCAAGGCATTCCTCTTCACTAAACAAGCCTGCTCCTAATGCTTCACACCGACGTCCCGTGGGACAGCCGTATACCCTCTCTACCCCCAGAAAAGGCAATGCACCCATCCCTCAATTTATAAACCTAATTCACATGTGGTTCTAAAAGTTCTTAAGTTCAAAAACTTTTTTTTGTCCCAGATTTTGGCTGCAAGTACTTTCAAACAAAAAGGTTCCGATAAACAAGACTGGTGCAATCCTTGGGTACTAATTCTCCACATTTGAACATGGTATGGGTCTATAACTCTCTAACTATTGAATTTAAATTCAGTTTGTGCTTATCACTATTGGGACTGTACAGAAATGCAATGAAGCTTTGACAAAATAAGCAAACGCCCATTTATTTTGAGGTCTTGCTCTATATAAAATGCTTTGTCTACTTTTTTGTTGTTTATTCTGCCCAATGTGAATAACAGCTCGGCGTACACAACCCCAAGGTCATGCAAAAGTCATCAACACACGCATTAACTAGTATCCTTTGAGCAATTTTTCTATATATATTGCATATATTCTACACTGTCCTCTGTAAAGTCTTTGTGACAATGTGTTACAATGTGTTATTTTGTATCTCAGCTTCACCAAAGCTAGAATTATATCTAGTTAAAAAATTGTTAAACAATTCTAAATAAAGCATGATCAAAACAAATGTGTTAAATTTCAAGAGTATACCTAGTATAGTGTAATATACCTATGTAGCTATAACAATCTCCTCACAGTTTTGACTTAAGCCTGGAAAAATCTGGCGTGTTAGCAGGGTTTCAAATACATTCAGCCACCCTAGCCAGAGGTGCAGCTTTATGCTTACAGTGGCTTTGAGAGTCCTTGAAGCCAGCTGTGAACAGCACAGAGCCCGAAAGCTCTCCCCCCATCACGGCGGCCCAGCTAGGGTCCAAAGGCCAGCAAGCTACTGATGAACAGGAACACAGAGACCGGACACCGGAAGGCTGGGAGTTGCTGAGGTGTGAAGATCGCCCTTCCCACCGACGCCGCGCGAGCTGTCGTCCCTGACAGAGCCACAGACTCTCAGTGGTGGACCTCAGCCCACTTGCCCCTGTCTCACCCCTCAGTGACCTGCTGGAGTTGTTTGGCAGGACAATTCAAACCATTTACACTAGGCTGAGCTGTTGAAACTTAAGTAAGCAGCCCTCCTGTGCACCCTGTGAAAGTCCCGCTTGTCCCTGCGCAGTGGTAGGTGCGCCAGGCGGCCATTCTTAAGCCTCGATCCCTGCATTTTTGAAGCTGAGTGCCTTGATGACGACTCTTCAGTCTGAAGAAGAATGCTGTGTGCTTTGTCGTGTTGTTTTGGCACTGATCCTTTTCATTTGAATGTCATGCAGAGGGCACTGGATCCCTCTAATACTGGCCAAATCAACACAAAGAAAATGGTCACACATGCTAACGACTGTCTTGTAGTAGCAGAAACATGCTAAGGTGAATTGGAGTTGTCCATAGGCATGCATGATGTGTGCTGTGCAATGCATTAGCACCCTAGCTTGGATTGCACCCGTAGCTTCCGTGATAAGCTCTGGATTCCCGTGATCCGGCGTAGGACAAGTGGGTACAGAAAACGAAATGTTGCACCCAGCTTTCTGGTTTGGCTGAAATCAATCAGCTAAGTGACTAAAACTGTGTCACATTATCAGAATTTGACCAGCTTACAGCTTCCTGCATTATTCTGACAGAAACACAGATAGGGGAAACTGTTCATTTAAATTTGTTTAATTTAGACCACTATGTTCCTCAGTCTGTTATCGATCAGTTATCTGCCTTGTTGATTTCTATCAATCAGCCACCATAGCTTCACTTTAGGGAAGCTTAGAAAAACTCGCATTTTCCTCATTTTGCAACATTCTGTAGAGCTTACTAAATAGAGAGTATAGAGAGGGTGTCTAAAGTAAAACATCCCTCCCCCAAACATTCCCAAGACCTAAAACAGCAGTCAGATCCAATCAATGTCGGCAGGTTGATCTTCGTGTTTTTGTGGAGCCAGCAAACGTGGATGTGAAGCTGCAGAGGACTGGAGCCCACAGTCTAGTGGAAAAAAATGCTGGTGTCACATCACACATAAATACATCTCTCTTCAGCCGCTGTCATCAGGCACTGACACAGACGTCAGGCAACAGCTTTGACATGTTGCCTTTGGGGATCTTCCAGTGAGGAATCTGCATTTCCCTCAAAAAAGGGACCCTCTGATTCCATGCACTTCCATGTTGCATGGATCAGGATAGCATGATCAGTAGCCAAAAAATGCACTGTAAATTCAAAACTACTTTTAGATTATGTTCAGGCACTCTGGCCAGAAGTGCTATGGAATAGATCCCTGTCCAAATCCACATTTACAAGCTTAGTTTTATATATCTAAATCCTCCTTCTTGTTAGAGTCTTAATTATTATAACTACTCTGCCCCACCCATAAATACCATCCCCACTACGATGTTACACCAACCTAAATTCCAAACTTTGGAAGCCTTCACCAACTGGCCCTATATGTCTGTCTGAGAGGAGGAGCATTAATGTTTAATTCCTAGGAACCATTTGACATCTTCATACAGTGTAAAATCCAACTGGCAACTTAGCTGGCATAAAGGATGCCCAGGCAAGCATTTGTTGGAGGATCTTTTCAGCTGGATTGATACAAACCTACAATCTTCAGGTAGTTCAAGGCAGTCAGAAGCAAAAAGATGAGCTGGATAGCCGGAGAAATTGAGGGATTCAGCACTAAGGTTACAGTCTAACGGGAGGATTCAGAGTGAACACTGGAATAGGCAATTTGGACCCCGAGAATTCCTAAATGTTACTGTTTCCAAGGCGACCACCGGCAGTCTGGTCCGCTGTAACCACAACATCATGTGCCGATTCTGGAACCAAAATAAAACGAAAGAGAAGAAACTAATAAGTGCTCAATACAAATGATCTGTCACTTGTGAGACCCCTTTATCGGGGGCTTCTGGAAGTCCGCTCAATACTTATTGATTGTGGGAGGTGGAGACATTTGTCTTAATTCCGACTAATTACAATGCCTCCTTTGTGGAGGAACTGTGAGATGTCCCATGGGTACCAGAAGAACCAGCATCTCCACAATTACGCTGAAAGTATAGCTTCAGGTTAAGAAATAAGTTGAGAAACAATACAGGTAAAAATACCGGCATATTAATGCTGTCGCTAAAATAAATCTTATGATTTAGTCAGCTGACTGAATTTTATCATACCAATCTTATTGTAATGTAGCTGCTCGGGCAGAGCTAGATGCAGGTCTGATCCATAGTAACTGTGTCGCGTGTAATAAAACCTGGCACTCTGAAAGGCGGAAATCTGCAGTTCAGGAGTGATGCAAGAAAAGCCTTGAGCAAATCGTCTCTGTCGCGACCTCTAAGCCGGGCCTGTTGACGAAGGGGAACACGACGTCAAAGCGAGCTCTGCTCTCTGAAATGGCCCGCTTTAATGGAAAGCTTCTGAAAGCCATCAGAAATGGTTTTCCTGTGGAGCGGATGGTACTAAAGGCACCGTACCCATCTGTATCTCCCTCAGGGCTGCGGTAACAGAGATACGGGTTTATGTGACGCAGCAACAGAAGTCAGTGTTGAGACGAGAGCAGCACCTCCAAGAAAGGGAGCATTGTCCAGGTAGACAAAAGACCAAATGGACTGTGCTGGGCAAGAGTAGTAACAAAGTAACACGATGCAATGCGAGATGCTGGCACATCAGAATGAGCTCTTCACTTCCCTTTACACCCTGACACCTCCGCCTGAGTACAAGCATCACAGACAAACAGCCGGGCTGTGCTGGAGTCACTATGCAACGGCATTATGATGGGTTCTTAGGGATGAGAAACTGCACTGACTCACATCTTCCTCCTGTCACGTTCCTTGGCTCTATTTAAATTAACCCTGCAAAAATACTTATTACCGGTACCTTAAATACTGCAGTTGTCTGTCTGACTCACGCGATGACAATTTCCAAGCAGATGACCGAAATCGCTAAAGGATAGAATTAAAGGTATTCGAGGTATTTAAAAAATATTGCTCGCGTGTTGTTCGTCAGTGAATAACAATAAAGCTTTATATAGACTCGCTGGCTTGAAATCTTGCAAAGCCGATGCTGGATCCCTAGCTGTAACTTGCACCAGCTGACATCGCAGCCCCCTCCTGAATGACACACAAATGTGCTCGGCACGCACACACTCTTTAACCACAATGCCAAAAAACAATCATGAGGAGACCAGGTAATTACGGTTATGTGGAAAACATGCTGCCAAAGAGATTATGGAGTGAGCCGTGGTGGATAAGACTGCATGAGGAGTGAATGACAAGGACGAGGGGACAGCGCTGACCCCAGGATACAAGCCGTTGTCAGGCACAGCATGCCTGCCCCGCAAGCTGGGCATCAGCTACAGTGTTAACAGCCATGTGCAGGCAGCACGCAATGTAGATGGATTGTCTCAGTCATTGAGTACATCTTGGGGGTTGGGAGACTTTGCCAAGTGGGGCTACCCGGAAAAACGTCAGCTTTTCAGCATTTAAGAGCCATCAGCTATTAATATCAAGAGGTATTCGAATTACGAATTTTGCTCACAAATTAACTTGACACGTTAAATTAAGTCATAAAATACGTGTCATCTTGGTGAGCTGTGAATATGGCTTGGTTGTCATTTGGAATGGTTTTCCATTATAAAGCACTATCTCCTTCATTTTACTTTAAAAACTTTCAGTTAGCCGTCACTATGCAACATGTGAGCTATGAAGTCTCAGAGGGGTTTGGGGGGGTCCGGGGGGCATTTTGCAGGAGCACATCCCCAGCCTTTAAGTGCCCTTGGAAAACAGGGCTGGTGGCATTTATTTCTTGATCTCCGGCCACAAATAAGGCTGGGAACAAGGCTACCCTCCTGATTCCAGCATCCTTTCCCCATTGTGAACTTTCACTGAGTGCCACGAAAGGTGTCACCTGTCCTCTCTGCCTTTCTATTGGACGATTGTGTGGCGATGTACGCTTAGCTGAACCCTGACATAGCTGATGTCGAGTCACCATCAAACACACCACCTATTTCGTAGTTCCTATCTCAATGACCCCTGTCATAAACATCTCAACAAGTTTAAATCATTGAGTACTAGTAACAAACATAGTTGATCCCAAATACAGATAACTACATATGTGCATTTAGAACTATATAAGTGCAATTTAGCATAAATAACTACAAAGCTTAAGTTTTAAGCATCAGTCTACCATATATAGCAATCATATCTTAATTTGTGAAGAAATCTGGGTAACACTTTACTTAGAGTTGTCATCAACAATGCATTATAGCTACCATCATAATGCATTATAATCGTCAGTATAATGAATAACAGCCAAATATTAAGTATGCTTTGTACTACATTATGAAGGTATCTATAGTGCATTATAGATGGGAGCTTCATAAAGCATTCATAGTGCATTTTAAATATGGCTATAATGTGTTATAATGTATGTTGTGGTCATAGATTCTAATAGACATGGCATTCATAGAAAGTGTGATCAAAATCTGTAGTTTTCAGACAACATACAGTAGGATACCAACATTTGGTCTAATTTTCAGTAATGCATCTAAGGCCTCGGGCGTGTGCCAGTCGGTCCAAGTGGAACGCAGCTGAGGGATTATTCACGTGCGAGGTGAATGCTTTATAGCTGAGGCGAACACCGAAATACCTCATGCATTCACGTCCATAAGCACATTCAGGTCCACATTGTAGTAGGGAAGACAACCATAAAATCACAAATTATTGGGCTTGTAAGTTTCAGGCTGTTATTCAGCAACTTGGGGAAACTTGGGAGTGTGGGAGTCTGGAGCTGGTGGGGTCAAGGGATTAATAAATGCTCTGAACAGTGTTTCATTCCTCTTCGTCAGGGAAACACCACCCCTCCCCCCCACCTTTCAACTGGACAACCTCTTGCTTGCCTGTCTGTCCATTCCTAGCATCAGAGTGGTCATCCAGATTAATCTCCCATTCTGAAACCCAGCTGAAATATTATCGCCGAGATGAGATCCACAACCCCGAGTACAAAGTGGCTGAATGAGGGGGAGTCCCACTGGGATGTAGCCATGCCTTTCTCCATGGGGGGGAGGGGTTCTTGGAAGAAGAGGCAGGCTCGAGATCAAGGTAAGGCTAGGTATTTGCCTTCCGTGCAGAGGAATGTCTGAACCTGCCATCTGAGACAGTCAATGGAAGCCAAAAAAATATATATATATTAAATCTACCAGTCATGATAATTCAGTGTGCGTGCAAAAGTGCCTTGAGTCAGTCTTTGTGTTCCTAAATATTTAACGCTGCACCTTCAAAAAGGGAAATACCCTAGACACCTTGTGTGTGCATTAGCCTTTTTTTGTGTGTCTGGAACTGACAAGCAGCAATTTCAGGATAAATATGTTACAGGAAACCTCAGTGGAGTCTTTCATGGGACCTCTCATGATGTGCACATCTCCCAAACCAACCGAGGCCCCTATCACAGGCCTTAAAGTTAATCCCCAACTGTAGGTCCAATAAAAATAATCTTTACTATTAACTGAAGAGCGGCTGTCAGATACTTCAGTATGATGGCAGCAGAGTGATGCAGCTACTCTCTTCGGTCTGCATGTCTGTGGAAACTCCAGTGTCTGGATTCTGTATGATCGTCGTGGAGGTCTCTGAAGTCTTGCCTGGGGTACTCACCGTTGGGAGGACTTCTGGTTGTTATTTGGGTTGCCTGGGTTTGCGATCATTGACGAGCGTGACAAATCACACGTTCAAAAGTGAGACGACGAATACAGAGGCCAGAGACGCCTGATAGATGAGGCAGAGACTCCTGTTAAAGAAAATCTACTGGAAAAGGAGACTTCCTTGGAAATGATTTAATGTAAGACATGGATGCAATACAAGAAAACAGGCATTTAGACAGACAGCTACAAATTTCTTATTTCTTGACTTTTAAACTTTTCATTCAGTATGAGGTAAGGTTCAAACAGGTAATTGCTGACAAACTAATTCTTGGCCAATACCCTTAAACTGTTGCATTTTTTATTATCATTTATTAGTTTCTTGTTTGTTTTTTGTTTGACTTTTGCATAGTGTCCTTTTTAGAAGTTTGGGTGAGTTTCTGAAAATTTGGGGCAATTTTAAAGTACATGTTGAGAACAGGGACATTGCTGAAAGGGTCCAGGGGTCCCAAAAAATGTGTGTCTGTGGGGGAGGAGGGCTCAACGGAATGGTGGAGGATGGAGATTGGACAGTCAGGGAAAGGGGGGAGGGCATCCCTCTCACTGCCTCCTGGCTCTTGTCAGTTCACATCAATCTGTGGGCCCTAGATAAAAACAGAACTGCAGACCCACAGCTACAGAGCACTTCAGAGAATGGGTCTACGGCCATGCCCAGAAGATACTCCATGCCAGCCTCCTCTCTTGCCAGCACTCAAGCTTTTCTGTCGACCTGCCACTCGCATTTCTGAACTGACACACTTACTACAGAAAAGTTCCCGCTACTCAATCTGCAACACAAATGTAGTGTTCTCTGACCTGGGACAGTGGCTTCTCGATTTGACTTTGTATTTTGGGAAGCAGGGAGGGTGGGGGAATAACATGCCAAGTCCGGAGGCTACCACACAGCTTCACACTTCATTAGTGCGAGGATCTCAATGTGTAAAACCATTATGGAGAAGGAGCAGGACCTCCTGGTGGCCAGCCAGAGTCTTTTATCACAGCTCCCATGATGAACTGTGACAGCCTTTGCCACAGGGGGTGGAGCCAAGTCCTCACCAAGCTTCAGATCCCCTAGGCAAGCACTCTGGTGCAATCATGACCCTGAGGAAACACAGTGAGGTAGCAGTCCCCTCTGAGACCCTGATGATATCTCGGGGTCTCAAGTTCTTGCTCATAATTCAGGTGACAAAGCTCTGTTTTTTTATTATGCAGTAGTTGCCCAGTCAACCATGGGTGATATGTTCATGGATAACCGAAACCGTGTATAATAGCAAACTTTCTACAAACCCCATATATAGTGGTGTAGCTAGACATTCTGGGCTCCCTGACGAAATGTCACCTTGGGGCTCCCCTTACATTATATAATTTTGTCATTTTACATATTAATCAGGGTCTCCAGGCCCCTCCGCAACCACTGCCCATATATACCGTGATTTTTGTTTTAAATTACACACAATAAGACATTACCAACATTAAATATAATAATAATAAAGTACATTTAGCATTATTATTTAGTACTGTACAGTATTATTCTCTCTCAAATGAAAGGGATTTTGACGTTTTAGCCATGGACATCGCCGCCATTAAATACATTCCATAATTATTCTTTTTGCTCATAATTCAGGTGACAAAGCTCTGTTTTTTTATTATGCAGTAGTTGCCCAGTCAACCATGGGTGATATGTTCATGGATAACCGAAACCGTGTATAATAGCAAACTTTCTACAAACCCCATATATAGTGGTGTAGCTAGACATTCTGGGCTCCCTGACGAAATGTCACCTTGGGGCTCCCCTTACATTATATAATTTTGTCATTTTACATATTAATCAGGGTCTCCAGGCCCCTCCGCAACCACTGCCCATATATACCGTGATTTTTGTTTTAAATTACACACAATAAGACATTACCAACATTAAATATAATAATAATAAAGTACATTTAGCATTATTATTTAGTACTGTACAGTATTATTCTCTCTCAAATGAAAGGGATTTTGACGTTTTAGCCATGGACATCGCCGCCATTAAATACATTCCATAATTATTCTTTTTGGACCCCCCCCCCACATTTAACATAAAATATTAGTTCACCCAGCGCTGTGTCCCCCTCACATTCAAAATGCTTCTGACGCCCCTGGTTTAAGCCTAATTCTCAAGAGAAGATACAGCAATGAAAAAATGTCACGTATCAGAGATGACCGAGCAGTGAAAATAATGCTTCTTATACTCTGCAAAGGACAAAGGCTCAATGAAAAAACATACTGGCACGTTTTACATTATTCCCAGACTGAGATAAACCGTGGGTAAATGACACCACCAACAGGCTACGCGAGGACTGTAGCTGCGACTCGTTATGTTGATGTTTTCTTCATGCATTTTTCCTGTTTTAACTTGGTCCGCAAGTCACTTTTTTTACGATAATAATCTTTATAAATATAAATCTCAAACCAATTCCTCATGTACCTAGCAACCCCTAACAGTCCCAAAATGAGAGAAAGATATTTTATTGAGTTATTTTAGACTCCGGTGATTGAAGGTGCCAAAGGTGCCTTTCACAAACTTCATACTATCCATAGCTCAAAATTCCTAGTTTATATTTATATGGCGCAGGAAACTGTGACTGAGCAACCTTAACTAAAGTTTGCTTGGGGTGCAGATTGAAGATAATTAACCAGGTGTTACATATTCATTATATGCACTCTCTGATACCAAGCATGTGGGCGAGTGGAAACAGACTGAGGGAGAGAAGCTACCACACAGATTCTTTTTAAACACAATTTTACACCCCCTCCTGGACATGCATGCCATTACCAGTCGTATGTTGCATTTGTTACATATGGGCCATTCCGCGTGATTCCTTGATAGTTAATTGCTGAGTCTGACAAATGCGTGTGGTCATGTTAGTGAAGTTTCCTGTTTTATAATGCAGTAGAGCTTAATAAAGGTTATTGGTTTGCTTTTAGAAATGGTAATATCTTCAATTGCCGGGCTGAATGGGAACTAGAATATTTACCGTTTATATTATATAATGGAACCCATGGTGAGATTCCAATAAAGTACAAGCCATCAGAGGTCAGACAGGATCTCCATTATTTTGATTATGTAATGGTACATCCAAAATATAACCCTTAACATTACAGAGGGCTTAGATCATCAAAGAGGATGGCATCTCAATGCCCACAGCCAATCCAGGAGCCAGGCATATGTAAGACCACTTTGGAGGAGATTTATCTGAGGAGCTTCAATCATGCCTTAGGGACTCCCCTGAGTAAGCCTAGTGAGCATAGCTCTCAGAGAGTAGGAGATATACACTATTTAGAAAAAAGTATTGGGACACACCTCTCGATCATTTAATTCAGGTGCTTCATTCAGACCCATTGCCACAGGCATAAAAATCAAGCATCTAGCCAAACTGCGTAACACTCGCCAATGCTCCGTTGACTCAGTAACTGCAGAGTTACAAACTTTCTCTGGCATTAACCCCAGCACAAAAAATCCTGTGCCGGGAGCTTCATAGAATGGCTTTCCATGGCCGAGTAGCTGCATGCAAGCCTCTCATCATCAAGCAAGATGTCAAGCGTCGGATGGAGTGGTATAAAGCACGATGCCATTTAACCCTGGAGCAGTGGAAACATGTTCTGTGGAGTGATCAATCACACTTCCTTGTCTGGCAGTCCGATGAACGAGTCTGGGTTTGGCAGATGCCAGGAGAACGTTACCTGCCTGACTGCATTATGCCAACTGTAAAGTTTGGTGTTGGAGGGGTAAAGGTATGAGGTTGTTTTCCAGGGTTGGCCTAGGACCATAAGTTCCAGTGAAGAGAACTCTCAATGCTTCAGGATACCAAGACATTTTGGACAATCCTAAGCTTTCTACTTTGTGGGAGCAGTTTTCTGTTCCAGCATGACTGTGCCCAAGTGCACAAAGCAAGTTCCATAAATACATAGTTTGGTGAGTTTGGTGTGGAAGAACTTGACTAGCCTGCACAGAGAACTGACGTAAACCCCATCCAATACCTTTGGGATGAAACAGAACAGAGATTGTGAACCTGGCCTTCACATCCAACATCAGTGCCTGACCTCACAAATGCTTCTGGATGAATGTGCAAAAATTCCCACAGACACACTCCAATTTGGTGAATGCCTTCCCAGAAGAGTGGCAGATATCATGGCGACTCCATATTGATGTATATGGATTTAGAATGGGATGTCATAAAATTCCTGCAGGTATAATATCCAGGTGTCCTAATGCTTTTCTCTATATAGTGTATCTGAGGATCATCATACTGAGTATGGCTAATGAGTGTAGCTCTCAGAGAGTAGGGGATACACAAGGGTTTACAGGCCTTAACAAACTCTAGATCCTATTGGATATATGCAGTCAGTGGAAGAGCGTCGTGGTCAGGAAGCATCCCTACTGCTCTGCTGCCATACTGTACCATATCTTGATTCCCTGCTGTCTGCAGATTGCCGGAGAGTAAATTAAAAGGTAATATCAAATAAAAATGTGAAATACACTACCTGACAGTGTTTTGATGACAAGCAAATATAACACAGGGTTCATTTAACAACATTTTCCTCCTAGATTTAATTTCTCTTAATATAATGAATTAGTAAAATTTATTGAGGTAAAAATATGAGGGGAAAGCTGCTTCTAAGTTGGGGTTATAACTTTCATGTTATATTATGTAGGGTGTAAACACATCCCTCAACTAGGGTCAGTATTGCTATTACATTTACAGCCACAGTTAGTATTAGGTTTGCTTTAACTACAGTACTGTGCAAAAGTCTTAGGCAGTCAAAGGAAACAATTTTTACGTGTAGTATGTGTCTATTTGCTCCAACAAACACAATTAATCATTACAGAATAGGAAAATTAAGAGTAACACAATAAAAACTAAAAGTGATATCTGCTGTTCTCCCAGAAGTCACTGATATCTTGCCGGGTGGCTAGATGCACACCACTTCAGTTCCCAAACCTCTCCTCAGGGGCATACCAGGCATTCCATGTATTCATTAAATTTCTCCACCAGCTCACTTAATTAATTAAGTTAATTAGTTAATAACTTAATGTGATACTGAATACCCTAAATACCAGCATACTAATGGTCAGGTAAAAAATTACATGAGTATACACGGGATGTTTGCTGCAAATTCTGAGGTGACTTTAGGAGAGGTTTTGAAATGGCTAAGCTGACACACTTTGACAGAATAAAACATGAAGGTCATTTAAACATCATTTTCATTGACTGCCTAAGACTTTTGCACAGTACTGTATGTGCAGAATTATTATTATGTATGTATGTATTTTAATCATGTCTTCTCTTCACACCAGTATATTCAATCCAAATGTATCTCCAATTAAGAACGGACAGTTAAAAAGTAGAAGATGTTAAGAATTTTATCTGACTATTTTAATAGGAAATCACAGATACTGTCCTGTGCATAATTACTAGGCAAAATTCTATTGCTATTAAAAAGAACCTTGTAAAAAAAAAAAAAAAAAAAAAAGAGAGAGAAGAAGACCAGGCTCGGCTCCAGCTCTCGGTAACAGGGGGGGCAATTACATGTAAAAAACACAGTTCCCCCTCTTGGCTGGGTGGGCCAGCCTTGTGATGTGCATTGTTTATTGGTATTGGTAAAGTGGACTGTATTGAATGGCCAACAGTTTGCTATCCTTTATATAGACTGAATAACTATAATTTATTTTAATTATCATTTCTGTAGTTGGTCAAATGAGGAAAATCCCATTCCTGATTACCTAATTATTTTGCACACTGATAATCGAGTGTTTTTCTTTTGTTTCTGTTTGTGACCGACTAACATTTTCTCTCTAAATAAAGAATTGGGAATTCACTTTTATCACTTTGCCTAAGTTTAGCTGAAAATTATAAACACGAATACCAATTGCCTAATAATTCCGCACGCATTGTATTTTTGTTTAAACCGAACTTGCTGGCACAAAATAGTACATTGTTTTTTATACAGTGAAAAACAAACATCAGTCTGCTGGCCGGATTTAATAATTAATGGGCCTTATAAAACCATGGAATAATCTCCATTATTGTAGTAGTTATACATTTAGCTTTGCTGCTGCTAACTTTGAATATGGTTAATGTTTAAATATCCGCCAGTAATATCAGGCGAGACTGGCACATCAGTGCACATCAGGACCAGTGCAGATATTTCAACAGATACCGAAGTATTTGTATTAATGGTGATTGCACAGCAGATGGGGTAACACTTCCACCCTAAACACTTCCACTCCATACGCTGCAACCGATCTCTTCATCTGTTACGTCACTTTTGTATCTCACTCTCCACCTTCCACCCTTCACTCCCACAAACACTGTGCATCTATCTCTAATAGTCTGGACAATTTCTCTGGAGTCTGGACACATTTAAGCTGTAGCAGATAATGATGCTCAAATGTAATATGTATTTATATATATATATAAAATGTAGACTACATTAAATTTTTTTAAATGCACATCACATTATATATATATGTTATAATTATAATATAAAATTAAATTATAAGTAATAACTAATAATACAGCGTTGAGGTAAGTTCAGGTAAGAAATAGTTGGCAACGCTGCATTTCAGGGATTTTGAGTCATTCTGCGCTGCAGATGGGTTAAATGCGTTAATATTTTTAATCAGATTAATCACGATGCTGGATTAATCCGCGTTAATGCGTCAATTTTGACAGCCCTAATATATATATATATATATATATGTATATATATATGTCTTTGATATTTGCATATTAGCGTACTGTATCTTTATAGACGTGTGTAACACATGTTACACATATAACAAACATAAATATATATAATTATATATTAATATTATTAGCATGTGAAATTCAAATAAAGTAGCTGTTTGTAATATTAGTAATATTTTTGTGTACCTACCTGTAGGTTTTCGTTAATAATGGCCGGTCTCTAATAGCAGCCGGTCTCTATTAAGCGCCAGGAGCCTAGCCTGGTTTTCCAAATAAACATTATGTAACCTTTATATAAATAAATATTATATAAAAAAAAAAAATATATATATATATATATATATGCAACATAATTTATTTCAAATTTTATTTCTCTTCTTTCCTAAATGTAAATATAAAATCAAAACATGCCATCTGCTTTTAACATATTAATATACATACATCCTAATATAGCTGGGCATTTAGCTAGATTTATAGCTAATTCATAATCAGGTGATATGTATCCGTAGAATTTTCACTGGAGCAGCTGGAAAGTTGCCATGCCCTGGAAATAGCAGATCATTGTTCCATTACCTGGGCCTGCTGACACTTATGGTAGGCTTCATGCATCCACATCATGCTGTCCTCCATTTGTGGTACTATAGACTAGGAGGCCCATTAGCAATGCCAGTGACAGAAATATCGCTACTGCTCTCTGTGTTCAAGTCTCTGCCCCAGCGCCTGTGGCTGGTGTGCTGAGGCTGTGTGGCTAACTAGCTAGCTGGTGAGGCCAATAGCCATCTCTCCTGAGGCAGCCACCTGCTTACAGCCACCAGCTGACAGGCATGGGGTGAGATAGCAGGAGACCTGGGCCTAAAGATGCACAGAGGAAGCTGGAGACATTGCAGACAAGACGCCATGCCTGGCTGAGTTTCCGTGGTGATGGGCTTTTCCATCCAGCTCATGAGGCGATGGTTGGGGTCACCAGACATCCACTTCCCACCACCTGCTGTGACATTATACGAGCCTCTGATCATCACATAATGACAGTAAAGACAGCACAGGGCTGTACATTTAAACTAGTTATTTCCTAAAGTGTTTTTAAGTATTAATTTCACCAGTCAGCTTTTTGCGTATCTTTTAAAAACTCTTAGGAAATTGACCTTATAACTTAACGATCCTTCATATTCACAAGAAGTACTTTTATATTAGACAGAATACCATTGAGCATCACATATCTCCCATAATATGGGTACTCCTCCTGCTTTACTGTGAAACGTGGAGTGGAACACCTGGCCCACCCATCTACATGTAAGAGTAGAGAGCTGTGATACCTTAAGATGAGTTTCTTGAAGAAAAATAACATGGTGTGGCACCTTTCTGCGTTTAATTGGATTGTTAATGCCTCTAAAGTTCCAAGGAAGAAAATTTAAATTGTCCCCCCAGCTGGAAAGACAGCCCTAGACTGGGTCATGTATCTAAATATAAAAGATATGCAAGGCGCCAAATAAACTGCAGACCTTAGTTGTCCTCATTTGTACAAGTTTAACGAACATAAACATGTGACAGAGGGCAGAAGACACTTAGAAATGATTTAGATCTGAAAAAAAGGAGATGCCTCGCCAGCATCCCTGCCTTGCTGGAACAGTTCCCCTAACCCTAAGCCTAACCCTAACCCTAACCCTAAGCCTAACCCTAACCCCAAAAGAGGTTCGCGGTGACGTATTATTCTGCACCAGTGATCTATGACCGCTGCAAGAAGAAATCGATTGTGCATAAGAAAAGAAGAAGAAAACGTTCTCTGCCAGGGTCGGGTCCTCAAATCAACGTACTGACCCATCTGGTAAAGTCAGTCTCAGGACCGCAGGGTTTCACGCCCAGGCAAACACATTGCTGGAGTTTCACATCCATGAAGCTCGTCCCCTTCTTAGCCAGCGTTGTGGTATAATCTGCAAATATTGAGATTCTTGCCTTTGTAGAGATGAGATCTCCTGCTCTGGGATGGCTAAGAAGGGTCTAGCAGTGGCTTCTCTTCAAGTTTAAGCAAGTCCTGGAGCAACTTGGCCAGAGACTCCATCTGTTGGGAGCCCTCTGACCCCTCCAGTATTCTCAGAAGCCGAATAAGGATCCTACTCTCCAAATCCTCACATTTATTATCCAGATATGTCACCTTAGCCACCAGAGAGCCAACTTTATCTTCCAGCTCCATAATATAAGTACTATGGTCTGTAGCACCACCCTTCAGCTTCACTATGAGAATGATGAAATATGTGTTCTGAGGTTCCAAAAAAAATCAGTCTTAATGAAGATGTCTGTGTTGAGGGATCCCAGTTAGTGCTTCTGCGGGTTTAGTAACAGCCATGGATCTAACATCAGAGGCAGGTCAGAAGACGGTCCAGGCTTGTTCAGGCCTACTTTTGCAGACATTTTCACTCGGGTAGACATCATTTACTTAGTAAACGCCACAAAAAAAAGAAACTGGTTGATATTATTTCCACCGACAAAACCACACAAACAAATATACAATATAGCACAATTAAGTTTATGTATTAGATCTTAGCCACAGGAGCATTTGGGAGACGCATTTACGTCCTTGCTTCCTGCCAGCAGTTTTAGATGGTTTCCTGAAAGTCTTTAAATTCAGACCTTTTCCTTGGTTCATTGGTTCATTACCCTAAATACTTAAGATAAGTGGCTTTCTCTCATGTGATGGACTTTAATCTAGCGAGACTGCTTCAGATAAGAGCTTCTCTGAGCTAAGGGGCTTATAGAACCCCCAGATGCCCAAAGAAGAAGTAGCAGGCTTGGCTCTGCATCAAAGCTGCTCTCTGGGAAGCTCCTCAGATGACAAACCCTTGTTTGAGTTTTTGATGCCAAAGTTAAATGAATATGATTGGTTAATGAGACACTGGGTCTCAAAATAAGTGTCAAAAAAACAGATGTAGATGCCTTGAAAGGACATTTTTCTTTTGAGTAAATGAACAATGATTTGTAAACACACAAATAAAAAATCTGTGGGTGCATTACCTGATATTATACAAATTACAGGTAAGGAAAACCTTAAATAAACAGGACGTGCTATTAGAACTCACACAAAATGAGCAGAAAGACTGTGGCCACCCATGAAGAAGTCATCAGGCTGTGATTATCAGATGGCTACTGTCCGTCACCTTTGCAGGAAGACTTCTCTCCACAGTGATGGTGTCAGCTTTTGACAGCCCGCAATGGAGCTGTGTCATTTCACAAAAGGGACCACATCTTCCTCGGCGTCTGTATTCACAGCTGCCTGTGGCTTCCTGCCTGAGCAGGACAGATGTTTCTCCTGGCCTGCTTCCTGCTCCTGTGGCCTTCACGGCTTATTACCATCTTTCACGCCGTTGCCGATGATTTTATTGCAGAATGATTATTTATGAGCTACCAAGTGCAAGGTACTAAGGGTTAACAATAAGATAAATTTTTACTGTACTGTGATCTAACTTCTTCGGAAGCATTTTAGGTTTTTTGAAGTTATTAAAACCAAGCGTTAGGAATATTTGCAGAAGCAAAATACTAAATATAATATACACTCCCATTAAAAATATTGAGTGAAACACAGAAGGAAAACGACAGTAACAAATCAGTATGAAGGCAGGCAGCATGCAATGTGGGGAATATACTGTAACTTCTCAGCATCTCTTTCCCCCACCCCCTGCTGATTCATTTTGATGCTGACCCTTCTTAGAATGTGTAAGATCCCAACTGTGGGGCCCACAGGAAAGCTGGTGGGAGTGGAGACCTGTTTGGAGTGGGGGAGGGGCTCACCCCAGCATCTTTGCAGGGGGGAACTGTCGGGGTGTCAGCCATGATGGAAAATGACAGGGTCCCAACAGTCGACACATGGGTCAGAGTTGCATGGGCCTGAGCTCATGTTCCCTCTGTGTACCTTCCCCCAGGACAGATGTATTTCCTGTGAGAATATGCCCCACCAATGCCGAATCACGGCAGCAGGGCAAAAGCATGCATCATTGTCAGTTCCCCCCCAATATAAGCGAAGCATCTGCATTTAGACTGAGATTAACCTTACATGGCTGTGACGTGACACCATTTCTGCTTAGCACACTTGTCAAACAAACCTAAGTAGGTGTTTTCATTGGAATTTCATTGTGTTTTATGTCAGAGAAAAATAAAGCATATTTGCAGTTTAACCTAAACTGTTACAACTGGATGGTAATTTGCTATACTATAACTACCATACACTAAGGCTATAAGGTTACCAGGTAACATGCGACAGAAATACTTAGTAGTAACTCAGTTACTACTGAAGTACAAATCATGAACAAATCATGAAAAAATACAGTCGCTACTTATGATGAAAAATGTGTCATGATTAATGAATGATGAACAAGCATGACATCAGTTTTTTACTTGTGTTATTCATTATTTGTTCCTTGGTATTCCTTCAGTTATTCACTAAGCCTTACAGAATTAACAGACATAGTAAGTAATGTAGTAACTGCTTGGGATAAATGATGTATCACAATTCATTAACAATGAACAAACACAAGATCAGTATTTCACTTGTGTTGTTTGTTATTTATTCCTAAAGTACTTCCTTCATTGGTTCCTTCAGTAGTCACAAAGTTTTACTTAAGTATCAGACATAGTAACAAATATAGTACATGCTTGAGGTGAGTGACAGTTGGGAAGTGTGACAATTGATTACTGATGAACAAACATGAGATCAGTTTGTAACTAACACTTAATTTGGGGTTCACCAATGCATAAGTAATAGCATAATCCTACATTATTTCTGTCGCCTGAAGTAGAGTGTTACCGGTTACCAAATTACAGAGTTGCCGGCTCATTACTCTTAGCATTTCTTACCCTTTCCTGCCGCCGTGATGTCAGCAGCATACTTGTGATATTCTTTAAATAGTGCTACAGCTGATTACTGAAAGCTGCCATACAGATTACGCTGCTGTGCAGGTCTTCCCTCTGGCTGTGCTAGAATTTAGGCAGTGTAACCAGAAAGAAGCCATTGGGACTAAAGCTGGAGTGTCTATCTATGAAGAGACAGACAGGTGAATTTGCACTTCAGTCTGGCCTTGTTTAGCTAATTAGCCCCCCCCCTTCCCCAGAGGGGGTGCGGGGGTGGCACCAGCCAGGCCAGCTTGTCTCCTTTCAGGCCTGTGCGCCAGTCCTCTGGAGTCCCCCTCCCCCCCGGCCCTGGGCTCATTTAGCCTCTGTCTGCCGCCTTGTCCTCCCCCCCCCCATGTTGGTTTTCCCTATTATGTGAAAGTATTTGGACAAGCTAACCTCTGCAGCCCGCCCGCCCCACTCCGGGAGAGCCGCCCCCCGTTCCCAGGCCGCCCAAGCAGCCCCCCTCTTGTTCTCAGGGCTGGGGCTTGCTCCCTGTGCCCAGACGCCATCCGCATTCCCTCTCCCAAAGGCAGTCGGAGCAGAGGCCACCCTGGCCAACCTCATAACTCATACCTGTCGCGGTGGCTGCCGCCATCGCCCGGGCTGCGTGCGACGGAGGGGACACCCCATTGTCTGCCTCTTCTGCGTGACAAAACATCACCCACTTTTGTTGACCCTAACCATGAACTGGTTGGCCAGTGGTTTCACGCCCTCCCGTGTCAGCACTCTGCACCCCCTGCCGGCTGTGTGTAAACCTAATGGGGGGGTGGGGTGAGGCTTGTGTTGGTGTGAGGATCGGCATTGTGCTGTGATGTAAGCTGGAAGGCTGGCGTAAGAGTTTGTGTTGGATACAGTTATGCTTTACCAGGCAGTTTAATCAGCTTTTGACAGTCCCTCGCCAGCTGGGCTTATATGAGAGGGAAACAATTAGGGGAGTCATGGTGCTCTACTGAACATTATTTGTTCCTTTTTGGAGGAATGAAAGAAACCTTGATGCTTTAAATCAATTTCTATTATTCATGTCACTTCAAATATGCATCAGAATCTTTGTACCGCTGACGGACGCTGGCTCCCCTTCTCTGGCTCCCCTTCTGCGCAGGAGCTGGTGCTGGTGCTCTTTTTCGGGGTGGAGTACGTGGTCAGGCTCTGGTCAGCTGGCTGCCGCAGTAAATATGTCGGCGTCTGGGGGCGGCTGCGCTTTGCCAGGAAGCCCATCTCCATCATCGGTGAGCAGGCAGCTGGTGGCTAAGCACTCTTCTTTCTTCAGATGATTCTGGCACTTTGTTAATGTAACCTGACAGATATCCACTGCGCTTGCATTGCTGGCGATGCGCTCAGGTTATTGCCCCGTGAGCCTCAGCAGAGGGCTGATACACCATCTCTCTTAGATCTGATTGTAGTCATAGCATCCATCATTGTGCTGGCAGTGGGGTCCAACGGGCAGGTGTTCGCCACGTCTGCCGTCAGGTAAGCGCGGCCAGCCGCACACCTTGGGGAGCCACGCGCCGTGCCGCAGTGTCAGCACCATGACGGGCGGCTGTCTGTTCCAGAGGGGTTCGTTTCCTGCAGATCCTGCGCATGCTGCACGTGGATCGCCAGGGTGGCACCTGGCGCCTGCTGGGCTCCGTCGTCTTTATCCATCGGCAGGTCGGTGTCCGCCGCGCCCACAGGCCTCGGTGCAGGAGTCTCCCTTTGAGTGAACAGGAAAGGAATCAATGCAAGCAGCAGCTTACAGTCAGGGAAAGGTCCTGCAGAGATCTATGCTAGAAGAGTGTATCATGAGTTCTAAAGTTAAGCGTGCATTTATCCTCGCTGGGAACGTCCTCATGCCAAATCCGCATGCTTCTCCTGACTGCTGTTCATCATGATCCAGCACTAAGAGAAAGGCTCCAGGCTCATTGTTTAAATCATCTTATCTTGGCACAAACCTGAAATAAACATTTAGAAAGGGACTGCCCTCTCAGAGGGGAAGTTCCTGCATCTACTCGCCGTAGCCGTATTGTCGTCCGATAGTCACATGCCTGTAATGATTCTGTGGTCCTTCCCAGCTGTGGCACTGAGGTTCTGTCTTCCTCCCAGAGCCCTTCCACTTATGGCTTCTGCTCCCATCTCAGTGTGTGAGCCAGGGTTTCTCTGTCGCTGTCTCCAGGAGCTGATCACCACTCTCTACATCGGCTTCCTGGGCCTCATCTTCTCCTCCTACTTTGTCTATCTGGCGGAGAAGGACGAGGTGGACAGTGACGGGAATACGGAGTTTGGCAGCTATGCTGACGCGCTGTGGTGGGGAGTGGTAGGAATCCTGTGGCAAGGGCCGTGCTGCCTCTACAAGCCAGATGTGCTATCCAGTGCTGCTCGTCTGCCTAATTAAAACACTACTTAACATTTTTTGTAGGGTACCTCAGTAAAATATCTAACTTTTACTGAAGTTTTACAATGTAGCATGAAAGCTTTTTTTCATTGCTCGTCTCCCAAAGGAATAGTTGCTTAGTTCGTTCAGATAACGGGGAGATGGTGTGCACTGATCACGACATAATGCCGTAGTTCGGCAGCTATTATGCAATGAAACAACACAGATTGCATCCTCATTTCCTGGCTCTGCCCCTGTGCTGTGTCAGTGAGAGGGTGTGGTTCTCCCCCCTCCTGACAAACACTCCCATCTGTTGAATCTCTCACACTGATCTGATTCCTGGGCCCTGCCACATACCCCTGGAGAGAGTCTGAGACCACTGGGTGATATCTGGCCTTAGGAAATCAGTGAGAGTTCACAGTTAAATGTCGTCACCTTCACCCCACCCCTACCCCCAATCTAGCATGAACGATTCCCTACACACAAAACAAACAATGTAGGGGAAGGCCAATTTTTGTTGACAAAGGGTTGAGCTAGGCTCATGCAGTTCATGCTTGCAGATGTGTTCAGAAGTATGTTCTCAAAGGGGACAAGAAATGAACAGCTCCAGCAAGCTCATGGCCTTTCTCTCTGCCCTTAGGTGACTGTCACCACCATAGGCTATGGGGACAAGGTGCCACAGACCTGGATTGGCAAGACCATTGCATCCTGTTTCTCAGTTTTTGCCATCTCCTTCTTTGCCCTGCCTTCTGTAAGTCACATGTTTAGGAGACACTGTGCTGTGTGTTTTGTTGCAGGCCACGTTGCTAGATGGCCCAGTGAGTAATTCTGTGTCCTCAACCTCCAGGGACGTTGGCTCACTCCCAACTGGTTCGGATTTTTGCACATTCTCCCTATGTTTGTGCATGCTTCCTCTCGCAAGTCCAAAAATGTGCACTTAGGTGAATTGGTGTCTCTAAATATCCAAGGGAGTCCCCTGTCTGCTGGCCCTGGGCTTCCCAGGGTAGGTTCCAGGCTGACTGTGACCTTATGCAGGATGAGTAGTCACAGAACTCGGGTAGATTCACACGGGGCCCTTGCATTCGGAAGATTAGATGTACCAACAATGTAATTCTGCACAGAAGCCCCATGAGCCTTTTTGGGTTCCTCTCCACAGGGAATCTTGGGCTCTGGCTTTGCTCTGAAGGTCCAGCAGAAACAAAGACAGAAGCACTTCAACAGGCAGATCCCAGCAGCTGCCTGCCTCATACAAGTATAGCCCTCTGCTTAGGGCCTTTGCAGTGCTTTCCTGTGTTATCGTCCTCCTTATCAGCCACATTATCATCAACTTCCCAGCACTCTGATTTCTCTCCCCTGTCCTCCATCAGACTTCGTGGAGATGTTTTGCCCTGCAGAACGCGAACTCGGCAACCTACAAGATTTTCGTGGACAGGAGGTTATCAGGCAACACAAACATACAGTCCAGTTCTAAGGCCAAGATGATGGTATGCATGCATGACATCTCCTGCCAGCTTGCAGCTCTGGGGATGTATTGTTTAATAACTTCACATTAGACACCATACAGTTGCTCTTTGTCGTTCTCCGTGTCAGCTAATGACAGCACATTTGCATACTTGTCACACTGCACTCTTTCTTTGTGGGTCGGTATCAATAGACTGTGTCTGACTCTCTTTTGTATATTGCACGGCACAGTTAAAGATGGGGAGGAAACCCAAGACTGAGCGGGACAATGGGTCAAACTCCCTCAATGTTCCCAATATCACTTTTGAGCCAGCGTCTGAAGACTGCAGGGAGTTTCCTTCTGATACCCATTCTGGTAGGAAGCCATGCCAGAGTCTAATATATGGCCGTTCGGCCCTGTTGTGGAACAACACTAGTCATTCTGGCTACGGATTTTTAATCGGTCTGTAATGTTTCTTGGTTACGGGTTGCAAATGTTTATGAATAGTCAAAGCTGTGTTGGTTAAGTGTGATTTACAAGCACCACAGGGCCTGACATATGTACATATGTTACCCTGCCGTCTTGGCCCAGGATTGACCTGGTGGTCATCACACAGAAACACTGTATAAATATAGTTCATTCTCATAACTAGGAATACACAAAAGTCCGAACAATGGAAACAGAACAGAACAGGTGCCATCAGCAACCCCACTTGGACAATAAAACAATTAGCATTTAAACAATATTCAAAAAAACCAAGTCAATGAAACGTTCCTTTTTAGCGAAGCTGTAATTGTCCAAAGCACACCACCGTGACTAAGAGAATGCCACAAGCGCACACACGTTGGACAGCTTTCGAAGTTTGTGTGAGCGGCTGTTTCTCCCTTCCCTCTTTTCCCGCCTCCTGTGACGATGCTGCCATGTCCCAGCTGAACCCGGAGCCCTGAAATCATGTGGTGAGGCCTCCCCTCGCCGTCCTTACACCCAGCCCGCTGTGTCCCTGTAACCCAGAACCCTAATACCCATGTTGTCTTCGTGTGAGTGCCGTGTCCTCGCAGTCACCATTTCTTTGTGTCTCTTCAAGGCCGCCAGCAGTCTTGGACGTCAATCTCCTCCTTCTGTGTCCCACAAGAAACAGGCAAGAAATGACATTTGTTCACTGAATTCTGAAGTGCCACCCTCAGGTGCGGGTTACGTGTCGTTATGCGGCCGGTGCGTGATGCTTGCATTGTGCCTGTATCGTGTTCCCGCAGCGAGGAAGAGCGCGCCTTCACCTCTGTGGCGCGACAGCAGCGTTGACGATGAGCCAGAACTGGACGCCGAGCGGGACAGTAGGCTCACCCCCGTCACGCATGCCTCGCAGTGAGTGTGCCGCCAGACCGGGTCCGTGCCGCCACCCTGCTCCTCATGGCAGACCGAGAACCATCTCTGCCCCGTGAACACAGTCACATGCGTGCATCTTAATAAAATTACTGGTGGGGGTGGCATGGTGGCACAATGGCTAGCACTATTGTCTCTGGGACCAGGGTTCGAGTCTCCTCCATGGGCCCATGTGGGTGACATTTGCATGTTCTCCCCGTGTCATTATGGGCTTCCTCCGAGTACTCCGGTCTCTCCCCACCCCCCAGAGTGTGCCCTCCAGACTTCTTGTGGTTACACCAAATGGATGGATAAAATGTACAGGTTATTCTTCCATTCCGCTGCAGGATACAGTGGCTTGGATCTGGACAGAGGTGGAAAGTTCTGGTCCAGTAAGTACAAATCCACACTAAGGTTTTGTTTCAACCAGTCAGTGGAGGATAAAGAGGATAAAGAGTCATAGTCACTCAACTGGTTGGTTGAAAAAAAAAAAACTTGGTTCTGGATTTATACTTTCTGGACCTGAACTTTCCGCCTCTGGATCTGGAACCTACAGGCAGAGGTGGGTAATCCAGGTCCAAAGAGTAAAGATCCAGACCTGGATTTTGTTTAAACCAATTAGTTGCGCAGCCTGTGACTGAGACTCTTAATACTTGAAACAAAATCCTGGTCTGGATTTTTAATCTTTGGACCTGGATTACTCACCTCTGCTTACAGGCCAAGAGCTGCACCTTAAATAAGCATTTGAGTTAAAGTGCTTCTCTCCTCCTTGAGGACTGTGAGGTCAGCAGTTCTGAGCAGGGCTGAGCTGCTTGAGCTTCTGCTCGCTGTTCTCTACATATGAGCTGAAATAGCCTCTCTGGCAATTAATGTGTGTAACACAGGAAGGCCCGAGGATTCCGGGGATTTTTGGAATGGATCTTGGGGGAATCAAATCGGTTAACTTGCAGATTGCATGTAGCAGTGTGATTATCTCGAGCGGCGCACCCCATTAGGAGCGGAACACGTGGAACCGATGCTGTAGATTAGCTACGCAAAAAATGGCCAGTGTGTTCTGGAGGCTTGCATCAGCCCTGTTGGGGAGGAGAGGAAGACACGCGGCGTCAGTCTGCGGGACTCTCTGGCTGGGCAGGATGTGAATACGGTTTAGCTAGGCTCCTATGCACCCCTCTGAGCAGTGAATAAATTGCCCCACTAGGGGGGAGTGTTGCTGTGTTCTTCTTTGTGATTAGCCCATCAGTGAGCTACACTCTTATTTCATGGGTTCGTTTTGTGACTATGTTCTGTCATTGTGCTGCTAGTTCCCCTTACCTCGCTTTTTCTCTCAAGCATATTTAGAGCTTCTTTGCCGCTTTTCTTTTTAGTATTGAAGAGTAATTGTCTTGTTATCATTCCTGGTTGATTTTCTAGGAGCAATTCTAGTGAGTTGTAAGATTATGTGGCTCTGTATTAGGTTAGAAATACGGACATAGATGTGCAACTTTGGTTAAATGACTGCAGTCTCTTAGGGCAGATCTCTTTGCCCCAACACACCGTTGTTTTCTTATTGTATTATTTAGAAAAGCAATATTTCTGCAGTACAAATGGGGCGTGCTTTTTGGGGAGTGGCCAGGCCAGTGTTTTATCTGCTTGCTTGCCCTCGTAATTAATCGTTCAGGCATCTCCTGCTCGCCACTGGCTTGGTGCCTAACTCCAGCCCCCTGCGGAGCTCTGCTGCTGAGCTTGGGAGTTGGGAAGATGGTGATGGAACCTGTGGTGGCCTAAGGAGGCATGGATGCAGCTGTTTGGCTCCGCTACAGAACCACTGCCACACCACAGTATTTCCCCCAAAAATCCGTCACATGATGACAAAACAAATGTGTAAACCTTGCACATTACATAGGTGATCAAAGTAAATGCCAGGTTTCCATCTTTCTATGTTGGTGGGATTTGGGGATGCATGACTGGTGATGAGCGATTTGCCACTTTGAGGCAGATGAGAGTTCATAGCCTCTACCTTCTCCAGTGACCTGATGAAGCCTGGTGTTTAATAATTAATGTCATAAACCAGGTTACGGTATGGCTTGTTCTCCAGAGTTTGATCAAGTGTAACTTGCTGCAAGTAAACTTCAACCACATACACTCAGTGAGCCATTTCTTTCTTCAGTAAAGCATAAAATGCAACGAGACAGATACCGTAGTAAACTTTATATCATGGTAGGTATGGTACTGTAGAAAGACAGTTAGAACTCATTATGGAATTAGTCATTTGCTGTATATACAGATGTGTGTTTATTTTAATTATACTGGGTTACACAGTATATTTCAAATGGATATTAAAATGAATTTATAAAAATAATCATGTTGAGACGGTTATTGCTCACCGGAAGTACTCTCTGTATTCTCACACTAGAGTCTCGCATTTGGAAGATAGATACATTTCGCTCTGGCACATTTCTTGACCCCTGAACCTAACCCTGTTGCCCTTTCAAATCAGTCAAAACATGTGACTATTTGCCTAGCAGCTTAAGCAGAAACCTGACAGATATGTTGGAGTGGGACCCACTGTTCTTCCTGTGACGTTTTTTGTCAGAAGCCTATTATGAAATGCGTCTGATTCCAAGTTTAATTGCTGCCCAGATGTTCTTTGCTCTGCTCCCTGAGACCTAGGTCTAAGTGTCAGCCGTCAGAGGGTTCACAAGCAATCCCGCCTCTTTGTTCCCCTGTTGGCAAAACGGATTTGTGTCTTAAATACGCACCTGGGTAGTTAATGATCCCCCTGCAGCTCACAGGGCCTTACCCCCCCCCCCCCCCAGTGTGTTACTCCATTCAGCAGCTGCTTTAATATAAACTTTAAGAAGCACTATACAGGCATTATTACAGACATACAATAAGTAAGCGATCAGGTCTGAGTGAATGTCTCTGTGTTTATTACTGACTGTGTGTCATTGCAGTGTTGTTCTTGTCTTGGTGTAATATCAGTGTCCTAAACGAAGGATTTGCTTTGAAAATCAAAACTTTAAAAAACACCTTTCAAAATACTTCTGAGAACATAGTTTTCCTTGCTTTTGAAATAGTGTTCACTGCCAGGGTTGTGCTTGTATTACGGTTGCATATGGTCATGTATTACAGTCATGTATTACAGCTGTGTATTACAGTCATGCACGGCCATATATTAGAGCCGCGTATTGTCATGTATTACAGTTGTCTATGGTCATGTATTACAGTCATGTACAGCCATGTATTATGCTCATGTACAGTTGTGTATTACTATTGTATATGGTCGTATATTATGGTCGTGTACAGTCACGTGTTATGGTCATGTATAACGGTCGTGTACGATCATGTATTAGAGTCATGTGCAGTCATATATTATGGTCACGTTTGGTTATGTATTACAGTCGAGTGCAGTCATATATTGGTTGTGTATGGTGATGTATTAGGGCCATATTTTACAGTCATGCATGGTCATGTATTACGGTCCTGTATTGTGGTCAGGTATGGTCATGTATTACAGGCATATATTATGGTCAGATATGGTCATCGGTCTCAAATGCAGCGCCTCCAGCTGGCAGCTGTGTGCGTCTGAGTGTATGTGTGTGCGTCAGGCATTCAGGCCTCACTGACATTTTAATTGTGCATTTCTAAAGGCCTCGCCCCATCGAAAAAGAAAGCGAGAGAGAAGCTATCTCTGGTCATAACCCCTCCCCCCAGTGTCCTCTCTGCCACAGTGACTGTCTTTCTCTCGCTGCCTTTTATATCTGCCCCAACCCCTGACCCTGGCCTGTTGACTCAAGAGGTAAAAAGAGGCAGAATGCTCTCCTCGTGTCTGCAGCTGAAATGGCTTTACAGCCCAGGGGGTGGGGAGTGAGGCAAGACAATGCCCCCCCACCCCCCACACACACACACACACACACACACGTTTTTTTTTCTCTTCGTGGCTTAGGCAGGCCTGCACCAGGGTTACATGGTAAAGAATGAGCCAGCTAAACCCAGGGAAGTGAAAGATTCTGTTGCTATGCAGACAGTTACCAGCTGAGCTTGAAGGGAATGATAGGACTATCACTTACATCAAAGACATTTATGACTTTTATTTGTTATTGTGGCCAGTAGGTCTTAATTTTCATCATCAAATGATTAAATATTTAGTCTTAAAATTACAGTGAGTAGTTTTCAGCAGACTTGAACGTTAAGTTTGTTTTTACGTAGCGAACAATTAAATATTTCTGTAAAGTACCTTCCAACTTTGGTCCGCAAACCACAAGGCAAATGTGCAGGTCTGCTCCAGTATGAGGGCACCACCCCCATGCTTCTGTGCTAAATGTCAGCCCGGCCACCGGTTATTTGCTGTTACCTGCTGAGATGAAGCGTTAGAAGCATGTAAGTGGTATTTGCGGCCCCTCTGACTGTTGACCACGCAGTGTCCTGTGGCAGAGGGGCACCAGGCCCGGCGCGTTGGCTGAATGGGCTAATTTATACAGAGAAAACACAAGGAAGCTTCCACCAGAGGGACAGTGCCGGCCAGGGAGAATCGTCATTCTGCAGCAGAGACAAAGGGCCATTGTGTGCTGTCCCATGCACGCTGACAATGGCCTGATTGAGAAGCTGCTTCGGCATTGGGCTGTTGGGAGGCGGTCGGAGAGCTGCCACAGGGGATCCTGCCTTAAGAACCAATCACTGTGCAGGTGCCAAGTCCGACTATGCTTTTTATAAGGGGGGGGTCAGGCTTTGATGGAAGGTCAGAAACAAAAACAAAGCGAATATTTCGGTCTGATTTTGAAATTTGAAATTGGCTTGCTTTTTGTGTTGATCTAGCCTGCTCCTTGCTCCAGGTTCTGGGGCTCCAGATGAGGCCTCCCTGAATCATATGCAGGTACCACTGCTGGAGTTAATAACACATGGTTTGGTTTTTAAGGTCTTTTCCATGCGATTGATGTGCCTTCAGGATGGCTGTGAGGGCAAGCAAATCTCAGGTTTGCCTAGCTTTCCACAACGTAACCGTAGATGTATTCCCTCCTGTTGTCATATTTCACTTGTCTTCATTTTCCCTTTTAGGGCGTTTCAGAACTCCTTGGAGGGCTTATTTGTGGTTCATAAGACGTCACTAATCTCAGAGAAGAAAGGGTGTTTTTGACACTGCCAGACTATTTTGGGGGAAAATGTCATCTCTTTTGGCGACAAATGGAGCGAATCATGGGATCAGCGAGGCGGATCCTTATTTCAAATAATTAGCCGTGTGTGCGCCGCGCAGGGCTGGCACATAGGAGGCGCTCTATAATGTCCTGTTTTAATTCTGAGGCACAAAACGCAGGCCTCCAGCCAGGAGTGCGAGCCCTTTTATTCCACCTGATGCGCCTCCCTTTCGTGCCTTTGTGACAGTAATTGCGTTTAGTTACAGTGTGTCAGGGCTAATAAGGCATACGAAGCGCGAATGTGCCGTGACGAGCAGGGCGCTCGGCCAGGCGGCGGGGATCCCTCGCGGCGGCCTCGTCGCGGCCGGCGCTCACTCGCGCGGTCCCGCCATCCTCCCCCGCGTAACTGCCGCCTCTGGCCCCAATCCGCCGGCCCAAATTGCCTGCCGGGCTCTTTTCCGAACCGATGAAAAGGCACATGGACGTCATGCGGGCAGGCGGTGTGACCGTCATCTGCCATGGCAGGTAGCAAATGTGAGCAGTTAAGCTGTGCCTTTGGCACGCTGTTGGTGTGGGGACCCACGCGCGGGGGGGGGGGGGGGGGTTAAGGAAGATTTTTTGTAGGCTGTCAAAGGCAAGGGCTCTGGCTTTGATGGTGGGGATGAAAAGGACAGGCTGTGAGTGACTGGGCCGTGAGGGGGGAGGGGTGCCAGATGCCCCCCAGCTTGATGGCAGCTCCTGGTTCCAGCCTGGTTCGCTGGTTCCATGGAATCTTAAGGAAAAATGGCAACATGGACTGCTAAATAGATTGTACCCTTCTGAGTACAAGCCTTTGATTTTGGGCACCTTGAGGATGCTCTGTTGGGAGCCTGCTGGAGGATCAGCTTGTCCTGCCAAATGGTGTATCCTCAGTAATGTTTCTTACTGTTACTGTTACTCCTTCGCTGATTCCCTGACTTTGCTCAGCCCTCCTAAGGCTCCTTAGCTCCTCTCCGTTTGCTCCTCCTGTCTTACCCCCCCAGATCCACGTCTCCTCTTCAGCAGACAGCCAGCCTCTTCCTGGCTTTCTTCTTTGCTGATAAGAGTAGCTGTGCTGTACCATGCGATCTGTCAGGACTTATGCAGCCAGATTCGTAGTAAACTTGAGGCAGCGTGAATTTCCCCTGGTTCGTTTGGGAATAAATGGGGCTTAAGGGCCTTGCTTAAGGGATCAGAGGCGGGATCAGTCTGCCAACCCAGGGATTTAAACCAGCAACCTTCTAGGTCCCAACCCGGAGAGCCGCTCACCCCATTCCATATGTTATTCTATAGTTTTGATGTCTTTATAATTATTCTAAAATGTAAGGAATGGTGCAGATAAACCTTTCTCTGGGTAGGTGTGCCTATACTTTTGACTGCTATTGCCTGAACTCTCTGGAACAGCCTCCCTCTAAAGATTAGATCTATTTTTCAATCGTGTTTAAAGACAAGGTAGCATTTCTTATCGCATAGCATTTCTTAATATAGTGTTCTTCATGTCTTTAAATTATTAATATTTTTATTATTTATGTGCTGTGTTTTTGTTATTACCATTTTGTATTCTTTGTGTGTGTGTTTGCATACTCGGGCTTGAAATGTGCTATATAAATAATAAAAAGCTTATTGTTAGTAGGGGAACGTGCACCAGTCGTGCAGGGTCTACATTGTTTTTATTATTAATACAGAATGTCACAGTGGACTTGCGGTCCCACTACTGGATTGAGTCCTAAATAAAAGCAGTAAAAACATTCAGACTTAGCATTCCTTCAGAGGGAGTCTCTTACATGTGATAAAGAGCACCCCCCAGCCTGTGAGAAAGTGCTCTCTGAACTGAGCTTTATTGGTTTGCAGTGGTATCAGCCTGGCCTGTCCGGCACTTCACTGTGCACACAGTCCCGCTGATAGCAAGGCAGTGTCCCTCAAGCTCTCTCAGAGACCCAAGAGGCCCAGAAGGAAACACTTGCAAAATAAACCCACGGCTAATACTAAGGCTGCCAGACTAACAGTGTGTTTGTCTGATTGGTGAAATAAGAGATGAATATTACAGGCTGATTATTTGTGATAATTATATGGGAGTTCGCAGAAAGTTTATCCTGCCTCCTTACAGTACAGTAATAATTTATACCCTCACAAAGCCAGACAGTAGCGATAACGGCTCACACAACTCCACTGTCACTTCAATATCCCACAATGCTCGGCTCACAGAAAACAAAACAGCACTAGAAAATACTGATAATGTCATATTTCCATATAAATGTAAGAAAACAGGTACTTATTAAAATAAAATAAATATTACGTTAGTAGTAAGATAACATTACTGAATGTTTAAACACTATGCTATGAACGTTACGTTTCAAGCTAGCATGGCTGTAATATTTCTCTGGTCTTATGTGGTTTTATAATCAGGATGCATCACAGTGGTGAAAGTCTGGCCCAGGTGTGTCGCGGCACGCATACGAGTGGCTGATGCCTCTCACTGGTCAAAATAGCCACTGAATTATCTGCACTGTAGCCCCCCTGTCCGCCGTTCCGCTTACCGTGGTGGAATCCGCCCCCCCAGTCACGCCCAGTACATCTACCATTGGCCCATACCCGTGCTTCACCTTCTATGGGGGTCCGCAGATGGTTCTGCCCATCCGCGGTAGGTCATGGCACTCCACGGATACAGGGGGCTACAGTGTGTGTGTATGTGTGTCTGTTATGTATAAAATGAAATTATGAAATCAAAATAAAATGTGCACAAACTTCATACTGCTCGGTGAGTGTGATTAGACTGGCATCCCTCAGTGTGATTAGACGGTAACCGTCACCTCATGGTGGAAAAGCGGAATGCTTTTCTTAACTGGTATGTTATTAAAAGAAAAAAAAAATCCAGTTTTTTGATGGAGCCATTTCATCACATCGCAACATAACGCACTTCCTGTAGAGAAACGCGAAAGACGATGTGAGAAAGGCGGACTAGGATAAATCTGTCTCAAATTTTTCTTGAGAAAATCTTCTTCAGCTTATGCAGCCTGGTCTGAGGGTGTAATGAAGGGGGATTGTTGAGGGTATAGTTTGGGATTGGGCCTTGGCCACAGAAACGTTGCACGGTGATGACGTATGCATGCCTGAGTCAGGGTCTCTACAGCACAGAACGTGGGGGAGGGGTGGGCCGTCGTGCTCGGGCACAGTACAAGGCAACTGTGCCTAATGTGAGGGTGATTAATCGACATTGTTGAGGCACCACAGCACGCCGCCTCAAAATGCATCCTCTGCTTTAAACCCATGTGACAACATGACACAGCAGGGGGCAGCTACGTGAGCACCCGGGGAGCAGTGCTTAGGGACGGTACCATGCTCAGGGTACCTCAGCAGTACTTGCAGGTTGGGGACCCAAACCGGCAATCTTTCGATCACACGGTTGCATCTCGAACCGCTACACCACCTGCCTACTTGGCTGCTACTTAAAATTTTAGGATACTGCCAACTTAATGAATTTAATAATGTGAGTGTGACGTTAGAATTAGATGTGAAACCGAAAGGAATTATGGCGAGATTTATTTTAGTGAGAATATCAGCAGCCCATGTTGTAGAGGTGTCGGGATTCTGTACCCCCACAGAGCTGTCTTTGTTGTTTTGAGGTGAGACCTTGACAGAACCAAGAAAATGGAAAGCTGTCCTTCTGTGTCTCTCTCCAGCAGTATTGTTTTGCCACTGTTATGGCTCTCTGAATTTCCCACACTGCTAACTGGCTCCTGTAACACTGGTGCTATCAGCAGGCCTGTAATCAGAGCTGGAGATATAGCAAACACATCCATTGTTTTCTTAAAAACCTTATCAGCCAGGGCTCTGGGTACAGTGGCCTGGGAGGGCCCAGTGTTTCCTAAACAGCTGTTCTGGGCAGGGCCCATCGAAAGTGAGCGAGGGCCTCTTTGATGTCCCGGAGCAGCGTTGATTGCAGGATCAGCATCACTATTTCCTGTCCCCGTCCTGATCTTTGATCTTGTCGTGACTGAGATGTTTGTTTTCTTGGTGTCCAGATGTCCGCACGCACGCATGTAAACCGGCTGCCCAGATCTCCCGCCCCCCCCTCCCCCCGCCCCCCATGTCACCTGGTGCCGGGACACATCACAGGAGCCTTTTCATGGGAAGCTCCAGACAAAGGAAGCACCTGTGACCACCGAGTTGAGCCGGCAAGCAGGGAGGCTATCAGTGCCGGGTAAGCCCAGGTGCAGGTGCCTGTGGGCGGCCGTGTCGGAGGCTGGCTGAGGGCCAGCAGTGGGCCTGAGAGCCTCAGCATGCCCTGGGATCTGAGCTGCCAGCTCTCCTCACAGTTTATTTGGGCAGAGGAGCTGAAGGATGGTGCTGGTTGAAAACTGGCGCTGCTGGGAGCTACTGGGCAGTACTGGGCGCTGCTGAGTGTCTGTGAGCCTTCACACGCGCTGGCAGTGCAGGCCGGCTTTCCCATCAGGCCCTCCGTTTCCTTTCCTCATCTACCTGTTTTTCTCCTCTTTCCTGCTCTCCCCATGTATGCTGTGCCCCCTGCTGGCCCTGCTGGGGCACAATGTTCCTAGAAATATTACGGGGGACAATGGAGCTTATTCACAGAAGCTGCCATGAGTTTTTGTGGGCCGCTAGGAGCCCCCCCATCCTTTACCCCGATGACACGTCGTATTCTTTGGCTCACAGCAGCGGCTCCCAGGTTGCCTAGCGACTATCGCGGCGCAGCAGTGCTGCTTGGCTTTGTCTCTCCGCCCCTTTTTTTTTAAGCCCCTGACCCTCTCCTGGGCCCGGGCACGAGCAGAGCCCCAGCTTTTGTTCGCGGCCCCCTAAATCTCGCAGCTCCGGCCATTAGCCGTCTATTGTGTCTGTCCAAATTAGCCCCGGCGGCAGGCAGTGAAAGCCCAGGTGCCGCTTCTGTGTGACGAGTCACAGCCCAGACACTGTCATTGTGGGGGGGGGGGGGGGGGCCGGAGGCCCGGCGCGCGTGCGGGGGGGGGGCGGGGGGGGCAGCAGGCTTAGGGATGGGCGGGGGGGCCAGGGGGCGGGCGGGAGGGGGCCGGCCGCCGGAGGCA
>JAODKM010000043.1:12889851-12905769 GCA_026780845.1 Petrocephalus sullivani
TCAATGTATTCATTTTATATGTATATCAATGTATTCTAACACACCCATGTAAAGCGCCCTGGGACAACTCTGTTGTGTAGGGCACTATATAAAAATAAACTGAATTGAATTGAATACTGCTAAGGAAATTGTAACCATTTTTATTCACACACACATAAAGTAGCTTCCATACATTAGAGTACATAAAAAGAAAATGTATTCTGTACATGTACAAAATATAAACACACAAATACAATTATATCTAGCTGTAAATAAAGTCGCAGCAGATATTTTCCCTTGGGATGCAGCGAGGGAAGAAACGCTTTCCACCTCCAAGCGGAAAAAAATCCTAAATCGGACTGAGGAATGGAGAGTATGGTGGTAGTAGCTCCATGAGCATCCTTGGATGGGTATTGAACCAGGCCCTGATGAGCGGGCCACGGTGGAAATTCACATTGTCCCACATGATCACATAGTGTGGTTGGCGAGGCCCTTCGAGACCTCTCTCATTTTCTGGGAACAGATCAGTATAAAGACGGTCCAAGAAAATTGAGAAATGGAGTTTTTGAGTGTTGTATGGGCCTAAATTGGGGATGTGTGTGGCCACACCATTCTCAGATATAGCAGCACACATTTTTAAATTGCTCCCTCGCTGGTCTGGGACATCCACCGTGGCCCGCTGGCCAATGATGTTACGGCCACGTCTGCGGCTCTTGGCCAGGTATAAACCAGCCTCATCGACAAACACGAGGATGTGAGGTGTTTCATTCCCTTCTAATGTCATTATTCTCTACAATAGAGTAAAAACATCAATTCAGTCATATAGAGGAGTCATACACAACAGTAATGGAAAATTACATAGGATTGTTCTATGTTCTCCTCCACAAGTTCAATATAGCCTACTACTGGCCACTACTCCAGTTGTTCCAAACCTGGGGTACAGGCCTATGCAGAGGTACTGGGTTGTTGACAATTGAACAAACTATTGTGCATATGATGACTTACACAATGAAATCATGCTGACATGTTTTGGAGAGAACAACCATTAGACTGAGAATCAACTAATGAATAGTTTAGAAATACTACTGTAAAGACAGTTCTCTTGAAATGTTCTCTTGCTGTAGTCAGATAAAGCTGGATTCTGAAGGTAAAGAGGATACTGAATACCAAAAAAAAAAAAATTGGCAACCACTGCTGCTGCTGATGATGATGATGAAACCTTTATTGCTGCTGCAATATACCTTGTCACTAGTCACAAGTACCTCCGAAATAGTGGCCATCAACCCGACCATACATATACAAAAACATTATAGGTGGTAGACTACACATTGCAACATAAAAAGTTGTGACTTGCAACAGGGGAGGGAAATGGGGAGGTGGAAGTAGTCCAGCATAGACAGACAGCCATCCGGTCCTGCAGCAACGACGGCGCTGGTCAATAGACCCGCCTGTCCATGCTGGCAGTATGAAGCGGCAAAGGCGCGGGATGGGGGTGGGGGAGCGGGGAGTGCATATCTGTACGTATGTATATGTGAGTGTGTATCCAGTTACAATGATAGACAACCAATAACTGACTTACATGCACATACTGGTACCGCAGCTCTTTCACTCTGTCAGAGTTCCTCTCTAATGGTACCCTGTAAATCTGCTTCATGGTCATCTGATGCTTCTTCAATACCGGTCTATTGTGGAGATGCTGCTAGAGTTCAAATTTTGGAAGATGGCATTGTCTGGAAGGACACTTACAATTACAATTACTTGTAATTGTAAGTAATTATAATTACTTACAATTGTAATGCATCACTGCCCAGTGACTGGAATACTACTCTAAACTGTATCAATAATTCCAATTTATTTTCTTTGTCATTTTCATAGTATCATACTGTAACATCACATTAAGGTAAGCTATTACAGTACTGTAGGCCTACACACACATGGTATGAATAGTTTATACGTCTTGTTTTACAGTATGCACAGTACTGTATACTGTAATGTCTCCTATACAATAACTCCATCATTGACTGAGTACATACCAGTTTTCCCTGCGAAAGGTTTGGATGATGGAGGAGTCTGTAGAGTGAGGCACATTAGGCTGCACTCAGCGACCTTCCTCTGCCATTATGAGGAGATGGTTGACAACATGGTCTATAATTGTGGCCCGAATTTCATCCAGAACAGCATGGGGTCTTAATGCTCCTCGGCCTCTTCCCTCTATTCCACCACCACGCATCCTCACTCCTCCTCCTTCTTCTTCCTTGAGCAGGATGTTGCCCTTGTTCATTTACTTGGTGAGGTACCTCCATGTTCATACTGCAAATGGTACTGGCCCTGGCCAAGCTCTATATATACATGTTTGGCAGCATTCACAACCATAGACAGCACCTGTCAGGTAACTAAACAAACTGTTTGGTTGGCCATCTGAGATGTGGGAAACTCCTCCTTCGATAGTCAAGTTCTAATTTCACCTGTCAATTACTGTCATGAATTTATCAAATGTTCCATGTGTTCATGGAATTATGTTCTTGACTAATTTTGACAATTGAACAGACTATTGATGACTTACACAATGAAATCATGCTGACATGTTTTGGAGAGAACAACCATTAGACTGAGAATCAACTAATCAGTTTAGATCAGCAATATCTATTAATTTGGAAAATGTGCTAAATGTGGGCTCATCGTGCTAACTGTAGGCTTCTTGTACATGACCATTTGCAAAGATGCACTGAGACACTAGAGACATGTACTAAGACATTTGCAATTTGATGAAACAAATGAGAAATGCCATTCTGTTGTGAACAATTGCAAGGTGATTTGGAGATTTGTCCATGTTATTTTGAGAATGTCATTTCTGTTTCAAGAAATGAGCCAAACCAATGGAGGAAAACTGTAATGAATCTTTTACCAAGTACTCCTTAAGGCAACACAAGGGATTGGGATATTTTTTGACATCTTGTTGTTTAACGGTGGATGCATGCGATGAAATAAGTACAAAGACAGAGGGAAGGGGTGAAGATTAGCTTGCACCTCCTGTGATATATAAGCCGTCAGCCACTTGCCATTGGTGCTATTTGTGCAAGGCACCCACAGTCCCGTGGGGGTCCAAGCAACAGGAGTAGTCACTGGAGTGATGGGAGGGCGAGAAACTGAGCCGCCTGACGCACCCAGAAGAATCCAGGCTAATTTGCTGTGTCCCAGCCTCTTCACCACAGATGGCTAATGCAGCACAATGGGGATTAACCCCGAGTCTCCACTGCAGGTGGTACCTGCTTTGACCAAAGTAATAATAAGTAAAGATTTATGAGGTGGGGGTCTTGATAAGAAAGTTGTTAACTTGCCCATTAACTTGCACATTATTGATATGTAAAGTGGAATGTTTCACACTTTAAGGTGTGAACAGTCATGCTCCAGTTTTTTAAATAAACAGCATTTAAATAATTTTATTTTATTCTTGCATAATACTAGAATGTAAGGATTTCACAGAAGTTGTACGAGAAATTCTAGAAATACTTGTTTATCATAGCTTTAGTGTTACATGATTAAATTATAATTTAGTGATCTCTGATACTGACATTTGTTTATTATTATTGTTGTTGTTGTTGTTGTTGTTGTTGTTGTTGGTGGTGTTGTTGCTGGTGGTGATTAGTATCACAACGACACCTGTTCCTTGTATAGAAGATAATGGTGGGAAACTAATCAATGTCTTTTACTGCTATCTAGTGGTAACTCCTGAAAATATTGTTATACTATATTATAATTTTTAAATACAGTTGAAGGGGAAGGGGAAACAGAGCGTACATTTATTTATAGCACGAATAAGTTTATGCTATACGTTTATGCTACATACCATTGATATTATTCCAAGTGAAAAAAAATATATACATATTTCTTACAGGCATTCGTGGAGGACCGCTATAGTTCGTCGCAGGACCCTGAAGGGTAAAGATGGCTGCCCCCAAAGGAATCGCCGGGGAGTTTGAAACCTGGCTAAATAATCGTTTAGATGACTTGGGAGTTGATTGTGATGTTTATGGAGTTTATATTCTTGGTGTTCTTCAGGAGGAAGAGAGTGATGATGAAAAATTAGATGCTCTTCGAGGTATTCTGTCCGCGTTTCTGGTAATTATTTCCCTGTCTGCTCATTGTCCGCGTGGATGCATGAAGCCGTGCATTCCTTTACTCTTCTTGACTATTTTCTGAGGTTTTTGTGATTGTCATGTTAGTCTTGACAGATGTGGATAAATCGGAAATATCACGAAGTATGCTGCTGTATGTATCATTACGCAACAATTCGTGATCCAAAATGATTACGTCTGCTATGTTTGGAGCTAACCTGAAAGTTGCGATCGTATTATAGTAAAATGAAAATACATCTACAACACAAGTGAAATAAGTCATAAACGTATAAAAGCATAAGCAAGCTGAACGTTTGTTGCGTTGCTGTAATGCATGACATGTCTCATTTTTACCGGTTTCGCTTAAGGAAAAAAGTTAATCATTCTTAACGATGTGTAACTACAAGTGTTTCTCAGTTAAAACGCAGTATTTGTTTTCATTTATTCGTTAAAAGCTTATCATTTGACGTGCTGTCATATGAAAGTCTATATTTGGGCGAAAGAAGAGCTGGGTGTTCCAGCAGCTTGTGGCTGGTCTGCTGGTTATTATTAACTCACTGCTACAAGAGAGTGGTTCAGCCATAACATAGAGACGCGTTTCTTTAATCAATAGTATCGTCGCTTTGGTCACAGATTCATTCAGTATTAATTCTTTCATATGCTGTTCATAACTATTTTCGATTAACAATAAATTTCTGTACTTGCCAGAAAATGTTTGCTGGATATTGATCTTATATTTCTAATGTGTCCTTTCCTAATTGTATTTAAGGATGAAAATTCACTGGAGGACATATGCAGAGAAGTAATCAAGCAGTGGACTGACACCTGTACTTTATTAGCTGGCAAAAACTGCCAGGCAGATGGTATGGGATACTGATATCAAATACATTCATCTTATGTAATATTCCCATGTAATACTATATATTGACCTGAGGAACAAGTTCTACAGTTGAGAGGTGGTGGGGACCATTGTGGTACGACCAGGGAGTAGACATGGGGCATTATATCTTTGGTGGTGTAAACTGGTTGGGTTAGAAGACCTCCAATCAAGGAAATACCTTGAAGCAGAGAGGATTTGAAACTAAATGTGTGTTGACAGTTGCTGTCTATCTCTTTGTAGATGAGGTGCAAGCCATCGCCAACATGATTGAAAAACAGGCTCAAATTGTTGTAAAACATAAAGAAAAGACTGACGATGACAAAATGAGGAAAGAGGCCCTTCTTGCTCAGTATGCCAATGTAACAGATGACGAGGAATATCCTTTAATGTCCTAAATCTAGATCAATGGAAAATAATTCAGACATCGGTTGTGGTGTCGTGGTTTTCCAAAAAATTGAGTTCTGTATAATTTTTCAACCTACAGTTGTATTAAGTTGTAGTTTACAGTTGTAAAGATGTATTAATTAATTTTAATGTTTCTAAAGGTAAAATAAGGTTATTTTAGAGGTTGAATGAGTATTCAGTCAGATTATCTATTTAACATCTAAAGTCACATTATTGTTAGACATTATTACAAATGCCGATGTGATTAAAATTTTATTAATTGAGTCCTTCTGAAAATACTATCTATAGGCAGTATGTTATGGAAACTTATGCAAAAAGATAGGAATCTTTGTCTGACAAATGTGAAGTACCTTTTTTAAACTAACATTCAGTTTTAACAAAGTTGCTGTTCAGTAAACAGTGCTTTTCCTTGACACTGACACTGAAGACGTTGAACAAGATCAGACTGGAGCTGCTTCTACATTTGACAGTGACAAATGTATCCTTTTATTATTAGAATTAATGTATTTAGCCACATCCTTACAAGCTGCATTGAATAATTTAAAGTGTGTTAACTATATAATTCAGGGGTGGCCAGTCTTATCCGCAAAGGGCCAGTGTGTGTGCAGGTTTTTGGGGTAACCTTTAGGTCAGCTGTTCAAACCCATGTGTGAGGACTTTTCAGCCAATCAGTTCTCTAATTAGTTACCTAATTAGGGTGTTGTAGTGAAACCCCAAACAAACAATGGCCCTTTCTGGATAAGATTGGCCACCCCTGATATAATTATACCATAAGAGGAATGGGGTGCATTATTTAATCCAGATGTTTCAGATTACAGAGCTGACCGAAGAGTGAATCGAAATTGATTAGAAGAATTACTGACTGAGTAAAAGTCTGAAGTGGTCAGATAGAAGCCTGCTTGTAAACCAGTCTACAGGGATACCAATGCCTGCTCCCTGGCTGCCAGGAGATCAAAGAAAAAGCCTTCAATTAAGCCATGTGTACTGTACTTTTTCGGCATTTGGCAGTGTTAGGTTTTTTCCACTTTCTTGTGAAATATTCTTTCATGGAACACCTCAGCTCTATTTAAAAACACCAATCTGGAGGATGTTCTATTGAAGAAGAAGGTGCAGAGAGACCAGGCTCGTGTGGACGCACAGAAGAAGAAGGAACAGGACAAGATGCAACGGGAAAAGGACAAGCTTGCCAAGCAGGAAAGGAAGGAAAAGGAGAAGAAACGCACACAGAAAGGGGAGCGGAAAAGATAGATATTGCATTATTGGATGTATTAAAGAATATTCCCTTTATTTTCCATCAAGACAGTGCAAGTTATATTAACTAAGAAGTATGTGAAGATTGCAAGATGACATTCATGCATTTTATGTCATTGAATATTTCTATGGACATTAAGTAGAGCTTAGCAAATACATTTTGTAATTGGAAATTTCTAATTTCTAATCTTGAGTATATTGTTCTGATTTGTTCCTTGGAATATTAAGTTGAGCATATTAAAGCCCATCCATGATGATCGGTTGCTGTAAATACTGCATAAATAGAAACAACTTGTCACTGTGGTTTAAGGTAAAGTATAATTAGGCTGTGTGTATGGACCATGACCATATTGTTCAAGAGTTAAAGTGCATAAAATCTGTGGTCGGATTTTAGCTGCTAGCCTTACTTGAATACTATTATAACTGGTTTGTTTTTCTTGCCAGAAAGACTCATCTAGCTGTTTGACATTAACATTAGTGACATGCATGATTAGAGGAGACCGACCAATCAGCACAGCAAAAACTCAGTGTTTAAGTGACGTTCAAGACCTTATAATTGAAATGGTACTTTACAAATCGGTCTTAAATATCTAGTCACCCTAAGTAACATGCTATATCTCAGTTGAATACTTAAATGTGCCTGACAGGTACTTGAAAGATCTATGCTCTGTTTAATTGCTGATATAGGCAGCTAAAACCCCTTAAATATATATTTAAAACATGTGCTCTGCTTCTTGATTCTTTACACTATACAACAGTAGATTTGGATTGTCTTGGGCCCAGGGTGCTTATTTGCATTTTAAATGACCTGTCACAGTGAATCTTGTACAGTATTGGCTTACTTAAAACCAGGAGTTAGTTGAATATATTCACTGTAATGTAAGATTGTTGCCAACCTCAACTTTTTAAGCTGCAGTCCAGTTGATTTCTTCCATTCAAGCTGAATGCTGCTATTAGAGACTTTTATATGTACCGCATTTTTGCAGACAATGTCCAGAAAAACATTTATGCTTTTTACATAGCATATAGGTTTACTATATATCACTTATACTAAGGGTTGAGCATGTATTGCATTTTTCTTTGTGCCAAATGAAGCCTGTTGTATATCAGAGAAAGCATCCCATATTCATTGTATGAGCGGTATTACGATTAGTGAAGTCACAAGGCAGAGAACTTGTATGTGCTTTAAGATTCTCAAGCCACAAAAAACCTTAACGTGTATCTTCTGCCTTCAACACCTGATCTAAATTATGAGTATGACAAAGGCTAGAATATTTTAGTAGCCATTAAATAATTTCCAAGTCAATTTTTATTTGTGAATTTTAAATAAAATGCATTTTCGATCTAATATCTAATTTTATTTCTTTTGGTATCCTTACCTAAAAAAAAAGATTTTTAGCACAAAATCCAACATTTGAACAAATATATTTTAACAAGTTGTTTGAGCAGTATTTCATTCACAGTAAATTAGATATGAAAATAAATTGTAACTTTGGACTTTGAAAATCAAATAGTGTAAATTTAAGATTGAATTCTAACAGAGTTCACCTTTCTGTCATAGTCATTTTAGAATGACTATGACCATCATTAGAATACCACCAAGTCTCTCTATATTTAAAGAGTAAAGTTTTGGAAAACTCCAAGTTCATATTCAACTGTTCAAAATACCTACCTACATAGGCAAAGCAATATTTTCAAAAAGCTGCCACAACTTCTTATTTGACCAACATCAACTAGAACTCTTTCAGGTCTGGGTTTCTTTCTGCTGATCCACCTTATTTTGAACTATTGGCAATGTCATCTGTAGTGCACACCAAAGAGCAGTGCGCATCCTCCTCGTAGTCATAGTCAGCTCCTTTACTGCGGCAGCAAGCTGTAAAATGGCTAGTAAAAATGCAGGTCAATATTATACATAATTAGCTATCAGTAACACATGGATTGCATATTGTTAATAATTAATACTATACCAGTGAAAAATTACAACAATGACAAATGACGTAAAAAAAATCTTGTGTTTGTAAACAACCATGAAGTCTTTAAAGGTTCAAAATCAAACATATCTGTTTAAGTAAATTTAACCAAAAATTACCTCCATCGTCTCTAGAGTGAGGGCCGCCTTGTCTTATTCGGTTTGATGTATTGATACGTTCAGCTGCACGTCGTGTTTGTGTAATGTGAATGACTTCAAGGTGTTTGTCCAGTGCTGAGTGAATATTTGCATGGAGAGGGATGCCTCGCAGGCATTCCATTTTTTCAACAACAGCTACGACCTAAAATTTAAATCAAGCAGTGTTGTTCTGCGTGTATATTTACACATCAATAGTTAATACCCATTTTCATGTTAAATGTATGACTGCAATACGTATTTCAATGATACTACAAAATACAATTCTCACCCTTGCTTGCTCACGTAATTGGTGTACAATAAGACAATCAACTCTGGTGGGATTTTGCGGGACTTTTGGATTGAGACTGCAGCTCCATATTGATATCTTCTTGCCAGGAAATCTTTTAGTAAGAATGCTCTCAATCTGTTGAACAAGATATATATAAGGAATAAATGTGTGACGCTGTAAAAATAATAAGCTGGCTCTTACATGTGTTTACCTAATTCATTCACTAAAGTACATCAGCTACCTCTTTCCTTTCTTTTTCCAGTGATCTCCATTGCTCATAACACTCCTTAAGATAACTGTGAAGGTGACTTGTGGGTCCACAACGGTTTTTTGTGATGCTTGGGAACCCCATCTTAGATGGGGGAGCAGGGAATGGATTCTCTGTGCTTATCATGTCACAGGGGCAAGGGTTAAGTGTTGAAAGTTCGTCATCTGGCAACAAGTTGCAAAGATGCATAGGATGTACATAGGAGTTACAAGATGGGAATGTGGATCTGGGAGAATAACTTCCAGAGTTCCATTGCAACGGCCATGGATTCTGCCTGCCACCCTCTAAGTGCATACTTGGGAAAATGGAGGTTAGCTGGCTCTTTTCCATGATGTTTGCACTTCTTCCAAATGAGCTACGTGAACGACGCACATTCCCCAAGAAATCAAAGTATGCATTCTGAATGAACTCTGGCTTCTTGCTCCTTTCTCCATGATAACTAATTTCTGGTTTCATATTCTCCTTAATACTCTCAGGTGAGTGCACCTTTTTGATAAGGCTGCCAGCCAATGGACAGTCATGCATATCCCGGTCAAACTTGCTATTATCACCTGCCTTTTGTAACTCTTCCAAATTCAGTATGACCTGATTCTGAGCTGCCCTATTATAAAGGTTTTGATTATCACCCAGACTGTAATCCTGGGGGCAAGATGTGTTTCTTTGAATTTGCTGCAAATTCTGTGGAAAAAAATCTGACATGGAGAATGAAAGCCTTTTAGAATAGTCTGGCACACCAGAATTTTCTGGTTTTTGGTCTTGATTCTGGTACTGGCTTAATTGTTGATGAACAGACTGATTGAGATTTGCTGAGGAACTGTTAGTGTTCTCAAAGAGGTGTTTGCTTTGGAAAGTTGATAAGAAATTGAAAGCTGCTGCTGATCTCATCTGCAGAAAATTCTCAGTCTCCTGTTGACTAATTCCTGAAAAATAAGTACTTGGTGGGGTGGACACCTTGAATGCATGGTCAGAGGTCCTTGGTTCTTCAAAATCTGCCAGTACCTCCTTTTTAAATTGTCCAGTTCTAGAAAACAAAGTATACTGGTCAGAGGCATGGTCCTCAGAATGCTTGTTGATGTAAGTGTCCTCCGCCTCTTGCATCATAACCTGCTTACTCCCATTTGGTTTCAGTTTATTTTGATTTGAATAATCTGAATAGAAACTTAAAAAGTGATCATTTGTCTTGTTTAACAATGAGCCAGAAGGTGATATCCTATTTTTGTGGTCAAAGATGGGGTTTATACTATAGGAACTGTCATCACATACAGCTCCACGGGAATCAAATGTGCCAGGTGTAGTCTTTGGCAAAAAGCAGTTTCCACTAGACATTATCTGCACATCTTGGACTTGCACTGAACATGTATCAGTGTCACTGCTGCTCGGATAGAGAAGCCATTGATCACTAATATTTAAATCAGTTAAAGCCTGATGAAACTCAGCTTCCTGTTGAAAGTCTGTGTTCTGAAGTTGCCTTTGTCCCCTGCTTAATGGATCAGGATACATTTGCAGATCAGATGAAACTGCTTGAATGTTTGATTCTGACTGGAAGTACTGCTGAATGTCTTCCTTCACAGAGTGGGGAGACCAGACTGATTTTACACTGGATGGGATCCTGCAAAGACACATTTAACAGTTAGAGACTGTGAACTGTCATGGCTAGTATGAATTTAAAGGTATACAAAACTAGTTATATACCAGGTCAGAGTCAAAATGGCAACCTTTTTCGGTTAATATTCAGCTAATTTTGTAAGCATTTCACTCCTTCACTCATTGTAACTCATAGATGCAAACATTTACTCCATCACCAATTGACCTGAAGAGCATGTGTTTTGATGTTTTTAATTAACCAAAATAACCAGAGGATTCAAATCCACAACAACAGTGACTGCTATTCTCAAAATGTTTCATGTATATGAATTTTATTCTTCCTCGTCATAAATGCCAGAACGTAGAAGTGACATCATTCTTTAACACAGTAACAATTAATAAATTTATGATGAGATGATGAGAAATGGTTGTTAGGGTGGGGGGGCGGGGTAATGGTGGAGGTTGGTACTGGCAGTTTGCGAAGTTGGCACCCCCCCAGATATGCCACCCTGGTACCATTCTTGCCCTTGCCAGGATCCGCCACTGGATGTGACAACAATGCTGCTGCCTGCCATGTGGCTAACAGGCTAACAACTCATATAAGAAATGTTTGCACATACTTTGCGTTTTACTTTCCACTCACATTTCGGATCCTTAGCCAACCTGTTACAATACTTGGGATTGCCAAACCAAGCAAGTGAAAACTTGCATTTCCCCATTATGAGTATTGTAAATTGCAAGGTAGCCTACATCCGTATTTCATGCTAGTGTCTAGTCAAGTGCACATCCAACCAGAACACCCCCACTCCTTGGTTTAGCATTTTACTCTCCAATGTACACCCTGTGCAAATTCTGGCACTGACAACAGCTCACACTGATTTCATCAAAAAATGATAAGTAAATCAAATTTAAAAAAATACACAGTAAGCCAATTTGTTGCAAAAGTCTAGAAACACCACAATATTCCCATGCTTTCTTTCCTTTTTACTTCGTAATCCAGACTTGAAAACACCAAAATCAAATTTCATACATTTCCATATTGCAACGATCTTGGAATTAACTATACCTGACATACCTCTGGGCACAATAAATCAGTTGATAGGGATCTTCCTGAGCTTGCCATTGTGTATTATACTGTGGGGATTCCTCTGGTTGCAAAGAATCAGACAAAGAGTGTGGAAACAAAGAGGGCTGAGGCAGTCTAGTGCTACCCACATTGAAAATGGTCTGTAAAACAACAGTCAATACAGAGTTTGAACCATAAAAATAAAAGCATTTAAAAGAGAATTTTCACACAAAATCAAAAGTAAATTTACATTAAACCTTAATAAAAATTGCATCTGTAAGAAATTAAGCTAAATTACTGGTACTGCTAAACAATTATTTTGCGGGGCAAATTGAAATGAAACTGATCATTTTTTTCCAGAAAATTTTTCAAATATGTTATATATCATCTTTTCACACAGTAAATAGACACTCCACAATCCAATGTAGTGGATGACATGCCTAAAGCACTAGGTGCAAACAGCAGTTGGTTTTATCTTACCTGATATTTAGGAGAGGCAAGCAAACCCATATCAGTAGAGTGATGCTGATCAAAGGCCATGATTCCCTCATGTGAATTCACATTGAATTTATTGTTCTCTTCTGAGGTATTCACCTTGACAGATGAGCAATATTGATCAAGATGCATTTCATTTTTTATTTATGGATAGGTTATGGAACCTAACCCTAACAAATTCAAGGAATACTGTGAGTCTGCAGCAGGTGTGTGTGTGTGTGTGTGTATGTGTGTGTGTGTGCAGGCCCATCGCAACAGGGCAAGCAAACTAAGCAATTGCATAGGGTCCCGAGCTGATCTGGGGACCTCTGACAATGACTGGTTATGTATGAATAACAGCAACAACAATTGTGTGATTGGTCAATGCAGGAAAGTGCAACTACACTGATATCAGTATCCCCCTCAAGTGGGGGGGGGGGGGTCCCCTCCCACTAGGTGCAAACAGCAGCCAGAAATATGAAATTTCAGCAATCGTGAAGCGTTTAGTCATGGTGGGGGTCATTTTTCCGTGGGGCCCCCAAAGTGCCTTGAAGCGGCCTTGTGCGTTTGTGTGTGTGTGTGTGTGTGTGTGTGAGAGAGAGAGAGAGAGAAAGAGAGAGACAGACAGACAGACAAACAGAGAGATGCAGCCAGCGAGCGAGTCAATTAGACCTCGTTATCTAACTAACTGAAAATTCGCCCGTCAAATTATCTAACAGATTGTAGGATTGTAAATTCGAGTCATTCAAAGGTGTCATCAAACAAGCTTAGCAAGATGTAACTAGTAAATTCAATTAGCTACTTAAGAGAAAATATCAAGTATTACATTTATACAAACGACCTTCTCAAAAAGAGTTCACGTAATAAAATTTCATTAACAGTAATTTAACATAACTTCAACTAATAACATCACTAGGTAACAAACTAACCTTTTTTAAAGCAGAATACCGACACAAGAAGAGGTTCGGAAAACTTCAGGCAATTAACTGTCTACATGTACACGGTAGCCTACCGTCAATCCGCGTCAGCTGTTGGCTACTTACCTCCATGAAATTCGTACTGTCACCTTTCACGCAGACACTTTGTCCGGATTTGGCTGCCTTCGGCGTCGGGGAGATCGGGAACGGAGCGGGGGCGCTAATGGAAAGGCGTCTGAGGCGCTCAGCACCGCCGGCTCGCGCACCTCCTCGCGCTCGCGCTCGCGCACTCCCAGGCACAGCCTTTCGCAAGGACGGGCTTTCCGGCGCCAAAAGCCCCAGGCTTGGGTGACAGCAGGTGCCAGTCGGTGCTGATTGGTTACATGCGTAGCCGGAATGGCCAATGGCGGATGGCCTGCACCGAGGGGAATAATCTGTTACCGCAACCGAAATGACAGGAGGACTCGAGGAAAGTTATTGTCGCTACCGTCCTCATGTGACATGACAGTGCTTTCCTTGTAAATTTATTCTTACCGCAGTGCTTAAAAATCGTTGTCACTCTAGAAAACCCTTATGCCGCCGGGTGGTGAAGACGCTCGCCCACGCATAGCAACGCAGATATATGAGGGAATACAGTGCGGCTTCCGAGCCGGACTATCATTTTCCCGCTAGACCGATGGGAATGTGCGTCGACAAAATGTATCGTGCCCTCCACCCTCATTGGCCAAATTTACCGCGGGGCCAGGACCGGATTTTAATCCCAGTCCAGGCCTGCTAATTAAGATCTACTTGCGCCCATTTATTGAAATTATTTCTATAAATGGTTTAGGGTTTTTACGTAACATACAGGTTTATTATGCGATACTAAACAAATATGACAAAACTTATACTGAGGGTGGAGCATGTATTGCATTTTTCTTTGTGCCAAATGAAGCCTGTTGTATATCAGAGAAAGCATCCCATATCCATTGTATGAGCGGTATTACGATTAGTGAAGTCACAAGGCAGAGAACTTGTATGTGCTTTAAGATTCTCAAGCCACAAAAAACCTTAACGTGTATCTTCTGCCTTCAACACCTGATCTAAATTATGAGTATGACAAAGGTATTTTAGTAGGCATTAAATCATTTCCAACTGAATTTTTATTTGTGAATCTTAAATAAAAGGCATTTTCGATCAAATCTTTAACTACTATTTTATCTCTTTTGGTATCATTACCTAAAAAAAAAAAAAGATTTTTTTAACATAAAATCCAACATTTGTAGAATTTTATTTTAACAAGTTATTTGAGCAGTATTTCATTCACAGTAGTAGTAAATTAAACATAAAAATAAAGTGTAACTTTGAGCTCTGAAAACCAAATAGCATGATTTTAAGATTTCATTCTAACATGGCTCACCTTTCTGTCATAGTAATTCTTAAAAATCAAAACATTAGAATACCACCAAGTCTCCCTTTAAATTTTATTATCAGTTGTGAATAAATAGTCTGCAGGCTATGTATGATAGATAAGCAACATTTAACATGAATCGTTGTAACTGTTAAAACACAACAGACAGATCATTTGAAAATATGCACCTTTTTTCAAAAATGTTACTGATTTCTTACTGATAATCTGTATTTAATGAATTATATATCCTATCAGTATTATCTGTTACGATATACTGGTCAATTAATATGAATGGGTTTGGCTGTTATAATTATAATTATAATTATTTCTGTCTTGCATAACACTAATTACATTTAGAAAAATGTATCAAGGACTAATTACTTTTTATTTTGGAGGACCGAGGCAATGCAACAACAGCAAATGACGAGCAGACTCACATAAGGAAGAAAAAAGTTCTCTAATTGCAGTCCTGAACAAAACTAACACAAAAACTTAAACAGCACCGAACCACTTACAACCCAATATCCTACAGACGGGTATCAGTGGAAATTAGTAAATTGCCTATAGACATAACCAAAATTCCTTATCTCTTGGGAAAATTTGGGAATAAATGTGGAGGACAGACAAGTGATGATGCTGCTTCCGATGGCAGGGTGGATGGTGGTAGGGCAGCAGGACATGCAGGAGGGCCACCACAGGCAGCAGGACATGTGGGTGGGACGGCACAGGCAGGTGGGTTGGCTGATAGGAAGGATGTCACAGGTAGTAGGGCCGTCACAGGCAGTAGGGCCGTCACAGGCAGCAGGATATGCGGGAGGGATGGCACAGGCTGGCGGGTGGGCTGATAGGAAGGGCGTCACAGGTAGTAGGGCCGTCACAGGCAGTACGGCCGTCACAGGCAGCAGGATATGCGGGAAGGATGGCACAGGCTGGCGGGTGGGCTGATAGGAAGGGCGTCACAGGTAGTACGGCCGTCACAGGCAGCAGGACATGCGGGAGGGATGGCACAGGCTGGCGGGTGGGCTGATAGGAAGGGCGTCACAGGTAGTACGGCCGTCACAGGCAGTAGGGCCGTCACAGGCAGCAGGATATGCGGGAGGGATGGCACAGGCTGGCGGATCGGCAGAGAGGCGGGGAGGGACAGGGAGTAGGGCTGGGAGGGGGCGGAGGCATTGAAGGAGGGACGGGACAGG